>CM044956.1:35361800-35665340 GCA_024516035.1 Bactericera cockerelli
GTATCGGACGTAATCCTGTGCAGAGATTAATAGTCCCAATCCCATGATGAGCATATCTTATCGATGGGACCCATTAGTTGGTCATACACCCGTGTAACTCTTGCTAACTTGTTTATGCAGAATACCTGATTCAGTTCATTGAATGTATGACTCCTTAACTTGAGTCGTCTGAATCGGTTATAGAACACTGAATTAATGTAGTAACTGGGGCTTTGAAGCCGAAAGACCTAAGTTTCCCAGTTACTGGGGTTTGACGAAGAAAAGGCCGCTGGTTCAATAACGCTACTACAAAGGGGTGTATTATAAGGTATTTAAGAATATTAAATTTACACGGAAAGATAAAAGGAAGAAATAATCTACTACTACGAAATGAGATTGGATGGTCTTACCTTGAGTACTTGTACCAAGTACTTACGTACGCCTTTAGAAGTGGATCAAAGGGGGTAGATTGAGGAAGGAGCGAAGACGTACCCTGTCCACTGGTTGTAACAATCTGAACGAGGCATCGTCGTTCCCAATCTATCGTACCGAATTTCTGTGGCTTTCTTTGTAAGAACATATGATATGCCTATCATCTGATATCGAAGTGTTATCTCTAACAGTTAGGGTCGTAGAGATCGATTGATATGCGCGGGGAAAGTTTGGAGGCAATTCAAACTGGAGTCACATGGCGTGAACATCCCCCAGCCTTGAAAGAGTGCACTTTCAACCATTCAAAAACAATGCAAATAATCAATGAAAATGGTTAAAAGCAAATAATGCAAAATATCAAGAACAAAGAAAGTAACAGTAAATTAGCAACAATAGATAACTACAACTACAAGATTATATGTAAAATAAAAAAAAGGAAATTGCATGAGCAAAACTACAAAATAAAATAAAAATCGAACTTATCAAAACTACAAAATAAATCAAAATTGCCTTAGCAAAGTACTCTTAAGAAAAATAGAAATTTGCCTGAACAAATCACCAGTGCTACCACTGTGAAGTAAAATAAAATTTATTTACAAGTCTCATCATATTATAATGTGAAACATGACAATAAGTAGGTAAGTACCTACTGCGAAGGTAAGGGGCACAGTTTATTAACTGGCCGCTTCAATTCACCCTTTTGGGTTTTAACTAGAGCCACGCGAGCAACACCGTCCTTTCCAGGATAAGTCTCTACTACTTTAGCAAGTGACCAATGTAAGGGTGGCACATTGTCCTGCTTTATTAAAACTATTTGTCCTGGACTAAGAGGTGAGGAACTAGTGTTCCATTTTTCACGCGACTGTAAGTCATGAAGATATTCGGAGTTCCAACGTTTCCAAAATGTTTGGATAATTTGGTCCAATAACTTATATCGAGTAAGTCGATTTGGATTTTCATCTACTACGTCAGAGGACGGTAGGCTTTCTAATGGAATTTGAGTAAAAAAAATGTACAGGAGTGAGAACACTCGGTTCTGAAGGGTCTGAACTCAAGACACATAATGGACGAGAATTCAAAAGAGCTTCTATTTGTGCTGAAATAGTACACAGCTCTTCAAGTGAAAGTATTTGAGTGCCTACACACCTATACAAATGTGATTTGACAGCCTTTACATTAGCCTCCGAGATACCGTTGAAGTGAGCTCCAGTGGGAGGAGTAAACTGCCAGGTTATCCTACGAACAGATAACTCCTCACTGAATCGAACTTTATATTCGCGAGAGTTTAATAATGTGTATAGTTCATCAAGAGCGTTTTTTGCACCAACGAAATTCGTACCGTGGACTGACAAGACACTTTGGCAAGGACCACGTCGGGCCAAGAAACGCTTGAATGCGTCTAAGAAAGTGGGAGTAGATAGATCAGAAGCGACCTCTAAATGAATAGCTTTTGTTGCCAAACATACGAAGATACAAATGTAGGCCTTCTGACTCTTCTGCCCACGTCTACGAGAAATGGTAATATAGAAAGGTCCCATGAAGTCTAGTGCTATGTTAAGAAATGCTTTAGCCTGCTTAAGAACCCTTTCTTTTGGTAGGTCTGACATAAATGGATTTTGCGACTTGGGAGACAATCTAAAACAAGTATTGCAATCTTGCACGATTTTTCTAACGAAGTTTCTGCCCCCTAAAATCCAATATTTTCTACGAAGTATAGAGAGTAATAAGTGAGGGCCGGTATGAAGATTAGTACGATGGTAATATTGAATTATTAGTTTTACAACATGTACCTTGGCAGGAAGAACAACTGGATGTTGCTGCTCATAACCCAGATCTGAGTTTCTAAGACGACCGCCCACACGAATAACTCCATTGTCCAAGAATGGACTTAATTTGACGAGAACTTTACTACAAGGTAAATTATTTTTCAATTTTTCGATATCAACTGAGAAGTGTTCATTTTGAATTGTTTTTATTATTTCTATCTCTGCCTGAATTAAATCTGAAGATTCCAACAAACCATCACTCCTCTTGGGAAGTCTCTTTAAGAACCGAAGTACGAAAGCAACTACTCGTAATAATCTAAGCCAGGATGAGCAATTGAGAAATAATTGTTTCAAAGGATGTTCTGCGACTAAGTTTTCAGTCTCGACCAGCACAACACATTTCCTTTCTGGTACAGAGGTGTCGATCTCTTGACTGAAATGAATGATAGGCCAATCCGCATCAGATTTGATTAACCACGGAGGCCCCTGGAACCAAATAGAAGTAGCACAGAATTCGGAGGGTTTTAAGCCCCGCGATAAACAATCTGCTGGATTTTCGGAACCCAATATTTTACACCAGGCAGTGATATCCACATTCTCTTGAATTTTGCTGACTCGATTAGCTACGAAGGTCTCCCACAAATGAGGGGAGGCATGAATCCAAGACAAAACTACAGTTGAATCTGAGAAGCACATTACTTTCTCAATAGTGAATCTAAGTTTATAACTATCTACGACTGTCTGCATTAACTGAGAGAGCAGTAACGCAGCACATAATTCCAAACGAGGAATAGATTGGGACTTAACCGGTGCCACTTTTGATTTAGCACAAATCAAATTTATTTTGACTTCTCCACTAGGATAAGTCACTCTGCTGAAGATCACGCCCCCATACCCCTTAATGCTTGCATCGGCGAATCCGAATAATTGCAGCGTGCATTTTTCTACTACGAATAGGTGTCGAGGGAATGACAATTTAGCTAACAGAGGCAACTGATCTTGGAAGGTGTCCCAACTTTCTACGATATTAAGAGGAGGAGTTTCGTCCCACGATAAATCCAAACACCACAACTGTTGAATGAGCTGCTTAGCCCACAAGATGACAGGAGCAAGAAGGCCCAGAGGATCAAATAAACGACTAACAAGTGACAACATGTTGCGTTTAGTACATGGTTTCTTGTCAATGTTTATCTTAAAATAAAAAATATCCTGGTCGGAACTCCACTGCAAACCTAATATTTTTACAGAAGAGTCGCCATCCCACTGAATAATTTCCGATAGTCTATCCGCAACTGGTACCTTCTGCAAAACCTCCTCTGAATTGGACGCCCACTTAGTGAGAGTGAACCCCCCAGCCTTGAACAAACCCACCATTTGTTCAAAAAGATCACACGCCTGGCGAGAGTTCTGTAAGCTTGTCACTAAATCGTCCATGTACAGGTCGGTCTGAACCCTTCTAGCTGCAAAGGGAAAGTTATGCGCCTCGTCCACAGCTAACTGTCGCACCGTACGTAAAGCAAGGAACGGTGAACATGTTAAACCGAAGGTAACCGTGGTCATCATGTAAGTTAACAACGCATCGTGTGGATGAAACCTCCAGAGAATCTTCTGATATTTCCAATCATCAGGATTCAATTTAATTTGCAAAAACATTTTTCTAATATCCGCTATCATAACAATAGGAAAAAGACGAAAATTTAATAAAACTACAAATAGATCCGTGTACAGCTTGGGACCTGCATACAATAAATCATTTAATGATTTAGTACTTGAAGACTGCATTGAAGCATCGTAGACACATCTAAACTTGGAACTTGCCTTATCAGGCCGGGCTACCATGTGGTGAGGAATGAAAAATCCTGAGCGATCAGATTGATCAGGTGCGACACACAAATAACCTTCATTTAGGTGCTCCTTGATGACGTCATTATAAGCTGACCGCAACTCTGCATGAGACTCGAGCTTTCTCTCCTGGCTGAAAAACCTATTGCGGGCAAGATGATAAGAGTCGCCCAACTCATCTGGGCTGCTCTTAAACGGAAGAGAAACAGTGTACGAACCGTTGTCATTTCTGTAAACGGAAGATGTGTACAGTTCCTCACACTTTCTATCATCACTATTTAACATGACCGGCGCTGAAACATTCTCTATTTCCCAAAAACGTTTTATTAAACTATCAACATGAGGCTCCTGGAATGCACAGAATGAATTTGATGTACTGTCCTCTATATCTATAGAATTCACAGGTACTTGACCCATAACCACATAACCTAGTACAGTATTCAAAGCGACAACACTATTACTAGGACTGGTGACACGGTGACCTAATATCAGAGAAGGGAAAATTTGAGCACCGAGAATGCCAGACACAACGTCTGGTTTCATGAAATCATCAGCGAGAGGCAATTGTTCCAAATAATGCAAGTTAGACATATCTACAGGTTGAGAAGGCAACCTGTCTACTATTTTATCTACTACGAGTGCATGAATCGAATATTTAACTCTGTTATCCAACCTAGAGGCGAAAGTAAAATTCACCTGCCCGTGAACGGGATTCGAACCCATACCTAGACCCTTGATAGTTTTGGTAGCATCTTTGTTTAGAGGTAATCCTAACTTCTTACGAGCTGATTCCAATATCAAATTACTTTGACTACCTGAGTCTAGTATGAAACGAAAAGAATGGTAAACGCCGTGTCTATCCGGGATTCGAACCTGAACTGTAGACAAGAGAATTGTGCCTCCGTTACCAATAGGTATCTGATTGTTATCAGAGCACAGAGCATTAACGTAAGGTGTATTGTCTACCGAGGAAGAGGGGGGAGAATTATGATTCTCCACATTACCAAGGTGTTGACTACTACGAGAATTTGCTGAAGCTTTAGCCTTTAACTCCCGAGGTCCTGATTTGGTACAGTCAGACTTATGATCTTTGAAGCAAAGCAACGTGTTATGCTTGATTTTGCAATTGAAGCACGTGGAATTATTTTTACACTCATTAACCTTATGGGCACCTGAGAGACAATTGACACAGAGAGAATATTGCTTAATTTTACAGAACCTATCTTGAGGAGAAAGTTTTAAAAACTTCGAGCATTTGAATATGGGATGGTCATTGTGACATATCTCACAAGATGCACTAGAAGTGCTATTTACAACAAAGGTATGCGGACCCTTTGATTTTACTGGTGGGAAACCTGACTTAACGCCTGAGGTACCCAGACCACCACTACTATTATTTATACTACTACTACTACTACTACTACTACTAGTGCTAGGTGAAACTCTGTTCAGAATTTTGGCATGCTCTTGAAGAAAAGAAAGTAACTTGTCAAAGGTAGGCAACTCATCTTTTTTAAGTGACATTTCGAAGGTTTTTACAGTTTCTGGGCAAAGTTTATTACAAGCTAAATGAACAAAGATATAATCAGCTAGATTTTCAATATTCAAGGCCTTAAGGGCCAACACAGTAGCACAGAACTTGTCAGTAAACATGCTAAGGCTATTCCCTGACTCAATTTTGAGAGGTTTGAAATTTATGATCGAATCTAAGTAAGAGCTCGAAAGACATCTTTTATCATTATATTTCTTAACGAGATTATCAAAAATAATATTATAATTCTCAGGCGTGGCAGGAATGCCGGCACAAGAACTAAGAGCCCTTCCAGAGAGTCTGGATATTAGGTATTGAACCTTTTGGGCGTTAGAAAGATCAGTTCTAACATGAATCATCGATTTAAAGGACTCGTAAAAGATTACCCAGTCGGCAAATGACTCTCCGTTGAATGAAGGCAACTCAAGTGCGGGTAACTTTACTTTGACCTCGGAACTAGCATTAATAGTTGAAATATTAGCCTGACTACTATCGGATTTTTTCAATTTTCCGTTTACTTCATCGAACTTATCTTTTACATAACCATAGATGGTTGTGAATGACTCTAGCATTTGGTAGTTCGGTTTGGAATCTGGCTTGATCTCAATTTGAAGCATATTGATATCATCAACTACCTGACAAAACGATGTATACACACTGTCTAGCATGTTGATTTTGCGCCTGAGACATTTTAATGTGTTCTCATTTGCCTGAGTCATGCTTTGAGCGAAGTCATTTGCTTCTTGCAGTACTTTAAAGAGGGAATCTCTTTTGGCAATAAGAACTGTGAGCTTGCCTTCAGCCATTTTAATAAAATGTGCTCAAGACAAAGGGAAACAAGGCACTATGAAAAACGTGGTCAAAGGCTTCCGCTCAAAAAGCAGTGGTAATTTGTTCAATTTTACGCTAAATGAAGGGAAAGGCACTTTAATTATACTATTTTAATAATTAATAAGCAGATAAAGCTGTCACTTAAAGCATGGAAGATGCACTATGAAGCCTAATCTCCCTTACAAGCTACCTAGCCTAGCTGAATGGTTGAAGGTGCAAGCCTTCACGACAATGCAAATTACTATAGGTATAGTTTTACTACTACGAAAAAGGAAAACATCCACGGTTTGAAGGACCATGAATTAATGTAGTAACTGGGGCTTTGAAGCCGAAAGACCTAAGTTTCCCAGTTACTGGGGTTTGACGAAGAAAAGGCCGCTGGTTCAATAACGCTACTACAAAGGGGTGTATTATAAGGTATTTAAGAATATTAAATTTACACGGAAAGATAAAAGGAAGAAATAATCTACTACTACGAAATGAGATTGGATGGTCTTACCTTGAGTACTTGTACCAAGTACTTACGTACGCCTTTAGAAGTGGATCAAAGGGGGTAGATTGAGGAAGGAGCGAAGACGTACCCTGTCCACTGGTTGTAACAATCTGAACGAGGCATCGTCGTTCCCAATCTATCGTACCGAATTTCTGTGGCTTTCTTTGTAAGAACATATGATATGCCTATCATCTGATATCGAAGTGTTATCTCTAACAGTTAGGGTCGTAGAGATCGATTGATATGCGCGGGGAAAGTTTGGAGGCAATTCAAACTGGAGTCACATGGCGTGAACAACACTAATACGACCAGATCTGGTAATCGGGTAGAAGTATGAGAGGGCACTGGTTATTGCCTCCATACTTGTCCTCTCTGTCGTCCAATGGGTCAATGTCCATGCTGGGGCACGGGGCACTCATTAAACTTAAGTCTGAAATCTGCTATCAGCTAAAACAGAGAGTCAGAGACACAGAAAGATATTAACTGAGACCCACACGAATCTGGCAATAATATCTTGTATCCTATCTCTTCAACACAGGTGAAATTTTGCGGGGAACACCTTCACCTTCCTGTCAAAATAAATAAGGTAGATACCTACCTACGTAAATAAACTTATAAAAAGCAAATAAATCGCACAATCTGAATGCAGGAAAATAGATTGCATTTGATGATATATCGCAAGGTTTAGACGTAAAGCTCCGTTGCAAGATATAGCAGAATTGTTTCCTTGAGCAAACATGAAAAGCAGGAAAATATATGGTTGTGTAATACTGAGCCATCAGTAGACGTCGAAGCGTGATCCATTTCCACTGAGACACTTTGCTAGGTACCTATTTGAAATATAATATATTTCACCAGGTTTATGGGCTTAAGTTCTTATCCACTTTGTGGAGATATTCAATAAGGAAATGTTCTGGTAGAAGAAAATATTGCCTCATTTGAGAACGAAGAGATGTACTCGAATCTTTTCAAGTACATAAGACAAGCTTTTGTCTTATGAACAGTAGTTGGTAAACCAAAAGATCTTACCGAACAAAGCTCTATTACTTAAAAATATTAATAGGAAGGGATGGCAATGGCACTTTTTGTACCATATCAGTAAACATATTGTGTTTTGCGGTTGTTTGAAAGGAAAAGTAATTCATAAATGAAAGCCTCTTTTTAATTAGAGAAAAATAAGTATTCAGCTTTAGTTTTTTCCTTTTGTGCTACAAGATGACGATTAACAACGAAATGAGCTCATTGACTAAAATTGTAAATTTCATCCTGTCCTGTTGAAAATTCAAAATATTCATGAAGCAAAGAAATTAGTTGGAAGAACTGTTGAAACTTATGTATCCATTTTTACCCAAGAAATTCACATGCAAACATAATAGAAACTGGGTAAACTTAAAGTTCGTAAGCCCCGAAAGAAACATTTCAAACGCTAAGGAGCGCTTCTATTGGAAGTAGGAAATTCTATTCAAAATGAGGAGGGAGTTACTAGAAATTTTAATATTTCTGCATTTTTTTTATATAAATAAACGTATTTCCTGTTTATCTATCTAATCAGTGTCACCCTAGGACTGTCTATTAAATTAGGTAATATTTTTTTATTTTTATCTGAGAGATTCACAATTTGTGAGGGGCGTTGACACTCTTATCAATGAGTATATACTGCTAGGTTTTTCATTCAATTTAATACAGAACGTGTTCCGCCCCTTCATTCTGATTTCTGACGCTTTCTGCAGAAATCCTTTGATTTGTTTTTAGTTTTTATGAACTGATGAGTGATTATGATTACCTATAAATTATCATGTGCTTATTAATCAGTTAGTAAGTAAGAACATTTGTTGTGAATTGTGGTTATAATTCGGGTAGAAATTTCAACTGTCCGATTCTAAGGAATCAAAATTGTATTAAAGCGAAATTCTATCTCTGAGCCTTTATTTTACGGTTTCAACTCGAGCACAGTATCATCTTTTTCTGAGTGACATACATTAGTTAGAGCAAAGCCCTCATCAGTTTGAGAAAAGCTGAATCAGTACCACCACATCATCAATCATAGAACGATGAACTATCAGATTTTTTCTTCTTTCGAGTATCGGGTTATTACGTGAAAGATTTCTACACTCTGATGTGACATTTGATATCGTCCAAACAGACAAAAAGTGTCCGTTGAACATCGCCTTAAAAAGTCGAGGTGAAGCTGAAAACCTGTTGTCATGTTAGAATCGTGGGCGAAACTTCGCTCGTATAAACTAGGATTATTTTTTACGACTTGGTCGACATTGTGTCTTCTTCGTACATTCATCCCATTTGTTATTAAGGAGACACTGAGGATAATCCATGCCTGGTGCCTTTAATTTGCTTTGACAGTATACAAATAAGACAGCCAAGTTTTAATATAGGAAATTCGGACATATTAGAAGTAATATTCCTCAGAAGAAAAAAAAAATATTTTCCTTCCGTACCGTCGTACTTTGGAAATTATGAAAGGAAAATGCTTATAATATTGCACATGTAGCAGATTTTCGAACAAAATGTTAACGAAAAATAATTTTAGCTGTAGAAGTTTGGATCTGAAAAAGAGAAAAAGAAGTTTAGATTTTGAACTTTCAGGTCGACAAGCAGAAGACCTGAGGGCAGCTTCCTGCGGGACTCAGGGCCTCATTAACAACATCACATCTCCTCCCGTCTCCGCCACCCAGATAGAGTCTGTGTGGGGACCAATACTCTTTTCCTTCCAACTTCCAACAGTCATATGAATTGGTTTCTCTGAGTGTAGCATTCAGATGAGTTATTCATTAGAAATTAATGTAGGCTGAAGTGTAGATAGATCGTTTAGAACTGCCGTGGGAGACCCGGCCAAAAATTATGGCCGAGTCACCGCGTGTGTTAATGTAAATCTACCTTTTATGTAGAAAAAAAATCATCGGAGTATTCTGTCATTCGAGTCTTAATTAAAATAAAATTCGAATAAAATATTATCATCCTGAAGTATCTTAATTTCGTAAAGGAAATAATGGTAGTGATAAAAATATGGAAGTAATATGCAAGAGGAGAAGTCAAGTCCGTTTATGGATGGGTATACAAAATAATATGGTGTAGTGTTCCTGCCTAATGAAGTCTTCCTCCATTTATTCTGGATTAGGAGGAGTAGATATTCTCCTGATTTTGAGGTGTACGATTTGGATAGTTTTTTTAAATGAATATTTATTTAAAGAGAGGTTTGTAACATTCAGAGTCCTTGCCCCTTGGATAGTTTTAATTGCCGTTTAGTGCCATCCATATACCACTAATGAAATTGAGATGAATCATCCCAAAGAACATATAAACTCTTCATAGATTCACTGTTTCTTTGACTTTTAAATAATTTTTGACTTGTTACTGTTGGGTCATGCATATTGTACGAGTATGTACATAAGTATGTTATAAAAGGCTTCTAATAAACTATTATAAAATGAGCTATCTATTGTCAGTTGGAGTTTTGACATTAGATTATACTAGGACACTAATTTTATATGTCATAGGTAAAATAAATCTATACAAGTTACATACATACCTATAGCATGCATGTAGGGTATTTCAAATTTACATATAAATTGCCACTATCAGCAAATAGGTCCCTACATTTTCCTATTTTGTTTAGACAGTTCATTTCTACATGCAAAAACATTTTCGTCCTGAAGAAGGACAAAGGACTGCTAATATTGCACAACACATAATTTGCACATGTGTTCAGAGAGGAAATATTTGCCGGGCATTTGCCGACTGTTACAGCGAATTATCTGCACATGATATAAAGCGGTTATCTCTACACAAACTTAACCAGGCAGGGTGTTGAGAATACAGGGTAAATCTGCCTTGCTTGATATTTTCTGAAACACTTACTAAATTTTACTACAGATTAATAGTGTTTGCGTGATTTCAGCTGGTTAATGGTTATCAAAAGGTACATCGATAATCGGTTGGAAAAAACAAACTTATAATAAAAGTTTCGAACAGAGAATTAGTTGGTTGTTAATCAGGCTAAGCATTCACACGCAGATCTCAACATCTAAATATAAATATGTAATTAAATACAGTTCTCCTTTAAACAGATCCAGGAAATAAATTCAAGGCAGGAAGCTCCATCAGAACAAGAATTTGATAAATTAAAGTATTAATAGGTAATTAATACCTCGATAAGGCAGCGGACTTGTAACCTGTAGGTCGGTGGTTCAAGTCCCGGTTTCAGCGTAGATTTAGTAAAGCGAGTTTGAGTAGTTGTGATCTCACGATAGTGATTAACACAAATATGATAACTTTAAAAAAAGGTAATTAATTATTAATCATCTAGGTGCGTAATAGTGCGTATACCTGACAATATTTCTTCTACTTACTGCGCCATTTCCCATCGCATCCTAGTTCTTGGTTTAACTGAAGAAACTACTGTGACCAAAAGAGTGAGAAGCCACAGTTCCTGCTAATGAGTCAACAGGTTCCAGCTAATGGCAGATGTGACCTAACTGCCAGTGTGGTTCCTGTGCGCCCATGTCAGCACCGGAAGCCCCCGTGGCGGCCCCCACACGAACACCCTGTATATACTCTCTGGGAGCTTCGCATAAAATTTAATGCCAAAGTAAATCATAATTATTCACTCGGAATGGTAGAAGATATTTTGTTTATGCTGCTCAGTGCTCATAATTCCCAATACACCCGAAGGCCCCGGGTGCGACCGATATCCCTGGATCTGTCATGGAATTATAAACACGAGATATTAGCCAAGGATTGGAGATTATCGGGGGATGGTGAGGGAGAAGGGAAGTCAGGAGAGGAAGAGTGAGAGGTAAAAATGAGAAAGATGAGGAAAAGAAGGAGGAGGAGTGAGGAGTGGAAATGTAATGTTGTGTATAGGCTGTGGCGGTGCTGCAACTGTCTAGGATTTGAATTCAAATGGTCAAATGTTGCGCGAGGATTATTTTCGGAGGTTTTGTAAAAGAGCCCTCGTTCACATGAATGAGCTTTCAATTGAAATCGCTCCATGTTCAGCCTATTACAGCCCTCGAAATCTGTTTAATGCTGTTTGCTGAATCCCACCAAAAATTTTGGGTCTAGAAATGGCTTTCTGTTTTTTGTTTTAGTGAATGCATTTGAATTTATACCAGTGATCAGTCGTTTTTCTCTACCAACAAAGTTAGTGTCGCGGGTCGATCGGCAAGATGTGAACATCTCACACTGAAATTTAGTGCAAAACCTTCAGGGTCAAGGAGTGGAAAGTGGAGTAAGTGATGCTGCTACCTTAAGTCCCGGGGATTCAATTGGAAGGATAAGGAATGAATGTATCGGGGTGTATACCGGAGAGACCATATAATTATAACCGGAGTGTATAATAGGTACCATTAATTCCCTACAATGGATATACCTAGATTTTAACCAACAGTCCTGTGGTAGGTTCACAATAGAACTATTATGTGTGCGTATGTGCCTGATGAGTGCGTGCATGAATAGAACCCTCGGTCCCCGTACTGTGAGGAGAGAATAGTGACCGTGATGAGCTTTGTATGAGAGATCATCTGTTGCGGACAGAGTATGATCTACGCTACACTGTGATGCCTAACAATATACCACTATTAGAATAGTTATCATATTCGTGTTAATCAATTTCATGATATCACAACATATTGAAACTCGCCCCACTAAATCCACGCTGAAACCGTGACATGAACCACCGACCTCCAGTTAACAAGTCCGCCGCCTATCGATCAAGCTACTGAGGTCGGTTCACTATTACATTAGAGGAAATTATTATTGTTAGTGAAACTTCCTGTATCCTGCCCGCACTAAATAAAATAGGACGGAGGAATATTCAAGTTCATGGATAGATAATGGGCAGTTATAGTTTCCCAAAATCTTTTTGGATGGAACGAAGAAATTGATTTGAAAAAAAAACCCAAAAATGTACGAAAGGAGTTCTTAATGTCAACATTCTCTAGAAGACACCTATTAAGTGATTATAAATGAAAGGAGCTTTTTCTTTTGGTTTAGTTTTAATCAATTGCTCAGATGATGGTGAAGACTCTAGCACTTTGGCCTCAACATAGACTTGAAATATGAAGCACATTCATAAATTCAAGTTCGTCTGGACCGCTCTGCTATGAACATCTTAATCAAGAAATGAATTGTAGTTTCATATCATTGTTTGATTTCAAAAATGTTCATTTGATACGTGAGCTCCTCTGCATCTCAGACTCCTTTGTCTGGTGTGGTGACGGCTGAGAAATCAATTTGGATCTGAGACCCCAGAAGCCCAGTGGGTCATTAAGAACCTAATGGTTTTCTGTACGGATCCATCTGATCTGGTATCTGCTGATGGTGATTATGTGTGATAACTCGCTGGTCTGGATAATGGAAAAAATAGGTAGCTAGTTATTTCAATATTTAAATCCACCAGAACATTTTTGAATTCCACGGCCTCTTCTATCTCATCTATTTGATTAGTATTTTAAGTGATGTAAGTGATTGGTACGTCATACTACCCCACACGATGCACTCACTATTACCTTCTTGTATTCCTGAGGTATTCTTCCCCCATTGTCATCTTTTATAAAATGTACAATATTTAAAAGTATACATCTTTTTCGATTTCAACCCTCGATAAAATCTAGCAATTGATATGTATGTATAATTTTGTGCAGTACATATGTATAGCTTCATTATTATTCTTTTAAATGTTCTTTTAATGTATGATATTCCTTTTCAAGCGAGCTATTCATTTAAACTGTCTCGCTCAAGAAGTTCTATTATTTTTTATTTTTTGTAGTAAGTACTTATATTTTTTAACTAAAACTTAAAAGTGACACTCAAATGCTTTGGTTGTCAGTGAGAAAAGCGCACCCTAATATATGTATAAACACTAAGTGGAAGAAAGACAGAAAGTCTATATATTCCAATTTCTAATCACTTATTCGTAGGGAGCAACTTACTCTTTAATTATAGTCAGCTCGACCAGTGTGTATTCGGCTTGCGAGTTATTCCAAGCCGTGTGAAAGCCGAGCGGGGAATATCCCGCCGCAGAACTCTGTTCAGGAAGCGGTGGGTGCGCCAAGAGGGGAATAAATATCCCTGGATAAAAACAAGGAAAAAGTGTTCGGTTGCTATCCATACTCTTAAAATTAAATTCCTCATTTGCCTTTTTTGTCGAAGATAAAATTAAACCTTCTCTTCTAAAGCACCTGTAGTTTATTTCGCTTGTTAACTTTCAAGAAAATATGACAATATGAGTTAATATCAAATAGGTATCTACATTTGTTTTAAGTTTTTACTTGCATTTTGCCTTAGTATGCAAGCATCAGCAGAATTGTGTGTGGAAATATCGGATTTTCGACCGAAGTATTGAAATCTAATGTTGTGTTGTGTCCAATGCCGAAATCACTAGCAGTGATACTATAAAAACTGTGGAGATCTGTTCACCTCAGAGAAAACTTCATGGATTTCACTTTGGTTTCAAATTTTACATCAGAAATCATTTACCTACGAGTTTAGTAATCGAAATTTTGAACAAACCTCAGCAAATCCGATGCATGGCAAACAAATGGGTTAAAAATCCCTGGGTATTAAAAAACTTTGAACGTTTGGGAAAATTCGGATTCTTTTCCGAGAAACGAGTATTTCAGCAGGAAAGGCCGCATGGAATACGTTTATGAGATCAAATGCTCAGCATAACAAGCTTATTACAAATGAGAATTTGCAGGAGCTTTTTTTTCCCAAATAAGAAAATGGAAAATGTGAGATCGCAGTGGAGGAGAAAAAAGGATTATTTTCCCAGAAGGGACCACAAGTGAAAGATTATGTACCCAGAACGGACCACAAGTAAGAAGAATTTGGAGGATATGGACATTCCATATTTCTACGAAAAATTCAATTGCAAGAAGTTCTTTATCTGAACTTCTTTGTTAAAACTCAAAACTTTCTTCTCCTATTGGTGGCGTAAAAATTTCCAAATTCAGCCTTTTTATGTATCCATGGACCTTGTCTTTGTATGAAGTTTTAGTTCGATCTTCGGTGGAATAAAAAACAAATTAAAATAAATTAGGAAGTTCTATTTGGTACCAGACCTTCAAAAACAACATTTCAGTTATTTTATTCCAATAGTGTATTGTGCTAATGCCTGTTGTTCATTATTCCAACGTCAACGGTTGCATGCAAATACATAGATACATAATATGTATAATATTAATCCGCTACTTTTTTTAAAGATCCAGTAAATTCGGATGAAATCGGAATGTGAGCGTTATCTACATAATATGTATGCATAAAGAGAACAATTAATACGAGCATTCTCTCTTCCTCTCTTGATAAACCTAAATTTGAGGTGAGGTTAAAAATACAAGGGTATAGAAGCTGTGAGTAAAAAATAAACCTCAATAGAAACCTTAAATACTCATATCATCGTTATGTACGAGGAATGGGGGGAAGTTATGGAAATAATTTGTACCACCTTTCAGCATAATTTGAACCATCTCTTCACCCTTTCACCCCTCTCCTCCCTCGCCCACCATGTCTCCTCCACCCTTACTCATAAAGAAAGCTCTGTGCTGACAAGTGTGTCTGACATGTGGACATTAAAATCGTGTTAAATTGTGTTTTGCATAGTGCTAGTCTTGTGTTAACTGCTGCGACACATGCTGAGGCTGGGTGCTGCCAGTTGCCAGGGATCTTTTCCAACAATTTACATTTCCCAACTTAATTCTCTAGTTTTTTCCGCTCGCTCTCTCTTTCTTCTCCTCGCTCTCTCTTTCTTTCTTTCTTCCTTGCTTCCGTCTTCTTTGCCTCCTTTATAGTCATCCTCTGCGCTATTTATTTTTTCTCTTTGAAAAGTTTTCAAGAAAGTTTTTTGATATCAAGCAGTGTCGAATAGGCTCCTTTCTAATTTCTTTGAAATAACTTTGCAGCATTAGCAATTTCCTCCAGTTGCTGACTTGGCAAAACTGTCCTGATTTGTTTGGATGATTGTAATTTATATTTATGAAAGCCTTTTTACCCGACTATTGCTTTTAAAATTGTAATTTTATCATGCAAGGGACGTATTAAAGTTGCTTAGTATGTTCAAGTACAAAGTTAGTGACAAGTAATTTAAACTCTTCTCGTCTTAAGAAGTTTCAGGATCATGAAAAACAACTCAACAAAATTTAATTATAAATCGGTTCAGGAAATCCATTAGCTTAGGCAATATTATACCTTGGCCGGAGCTGGTTGTTCCCCATCTATTATGATTATAATGCCTCTGACGGATGTTGCAGTGCAAGCCTGCAGTTTACCCATTCTTTACGTTGTGAATGTATCTTGCTTTCTTGCAAGATTTATCTCATTCTATCTTACTAGCTTTTCCTTTGTATCAGTCTTGTTCTTACTTCTTTCCCATTCTTCTATCTTGTGTGTTTCCCAAAATTGGGTCAACTAGAACATTTCGTCACCTCCAGCACTAGGAAATAAGTTTAATGCAATTACTTTGTCATATTAAGATAATGTTCTTCATAGAAAACATGACATTGCTAAGTTTTTTAACAGCGCTCAGAAAACTTTGTTCTTAAAGATACGTGTTATGTACATAGGGGATGTATAATATTAGGTTATGTAGTCATGTATAATTATGGCATGTACATATACATTATGCAGGAAACATACGTTTTCAATTCTGTCCTAGACTTTCTCCAGCGTGTGTTAAATATGTATGAGAGATGCAGGAGGATTGGCAAGATAAACTTTGAGAAACATGCTTGGCAGCATTTGCACAGACTTTTCCAGCTTTTAAGAGAGGAACTCGCAAGTTTACAGGTCTGTTCTTTGTAAAAATATGCACGTTGGGTCCTGTATAAAACTTAATAACATTTTAATAAAAGTTCTAATATGACACCCTCAAATGTGCTTGTATTGTATATTCCCGAAATCCCGATGTGCAGTTACTAGGTTACTGCACTGTAGGGACAATATTGATGACATTGCAAAATTTGTTTCTATCACCTCGACAGCAGTTTCAAAGTGCTAATGAACTATTTTCGTTGAGTAGAGGTACTCTGAACAACCACTTAAGTCAAAGTAGTCCAAGCAAAGATCACAGATGAATGTAATATTTCCAAATTTTATGTATGTAAACCTGATTACCTATGTATTGTACATAATATTTGTGCAGTTTGATATGGAAAGTTTCAGTCTATTTAACCCCTTCATTTATTATTTAGGTAGTTTATAAAAAGTTGAATTATTGCATAGATAACTTACCAAGTGTCTACATTATATGTGACACTTATCTTCTTTATTTAAGGGAAACTGAATAGCAAGTAACCAAGTTTCATCAACAGAATTATTATTATTAAATCATTTCTTTCTCTCCCACTCTGGGTCTCAGTTTTCCTCATCTGGTTCCCATGTCTTCCTGCAGCACTTGCTTCTCCCTTGATATCATTTCTCCATTTCTTTTGAAATTTCATTCTAGCTCGTTTCGCTCTGCCAACAGTGTTTCGAATTTCATCAAATTGAAACTCAAGTTTATAAAATTTATATAATCCATTGAATAAAGTCCCCTTCTGCCTATCAATTATGTCTCCAAAGACTTTTGATTTCTCTCATCATCTATCTTTCCCAAAACCTTTTCTATTTATTTTACTACTTTCCATTACCACCGGCACAAAGATACTTTCTAGAAAGCGAAAGAAACATAAACCCGCCCGTCGCGTCTCCTTCTCTCTAATAAAATCCTTAAGTTTAGCAGAAAATTCACATGGAAATTTAGGAATGATAAATCTGAGAACCGAGCGAAGAGAAAATGAAAAGTGGGGTATCAGATTAAAACATGAAGATTAATAAAGAAACTGATAAAGTTAAAGTTTAAATTCGTTTCAGTTTGTAGTATGGGAACTAACTTCGTTATTTCATAGTTGCCTTGGTCCCTTAACACTGGATTTCACCTGGAATGTAGACTCTTAAGATTATGAGACACGTTAAAAGACATCTTGTTTTCATCAACCTCTGTGAGGATTGAAATCCTGAGTATGTGTCTGTGGTCTCTAGTATGGATTCTACCTCTGTCAACTTATTTACCAATAAGTCAAGACTCAAGGTATGTGTTTATCATAAATTTAAATCTCCATAATGTTCCATTATATTCTGATACATCTTCTGCATCCCTATCTTCCTTCGCCAATGGAGCTTCTAATTCCCTTCTGGCGTCAGCAAATCCTGTAGAGAGTGCAGGAGCAGCACATTCATCATTCACATCCCAGGGATTAATATGAGTTATGATACATGCTATAGAAACAAACCCTCTCAGACAAATTCCTCCACCCTCCATCTGCCTGCGAGGTTTTCATTTGAAACTTTTATTGGTGTAAAACTTTGTCTTTTCTGCTTTGATTATTCCTCCTTGTTGCTCATGTTGTTATTTAATTTTTTTGATTATTGTGTTGTTGTTTTCGAGTATGTTTTGCATCTTCATGAGTTCGCTGAAGCTCTGTTCTTACAAAATTATGCAACATGCACGAAAGGGATCCCAAAAAAATAAGTAAATTTTAACAAGTGCATATAATTTTACATAACTGTATATTTACTTTGTTGAACTTTACTATTTTAATTCTACTTTTTACCCTTTTAATTGTTGCCTTTTACTTTAATAATAATTATTTAATTACTATAGTAGGCTATCTGAAATGATGTAATGATTTCTGTTTAAAATGTCTTCAAAGATAGAAACATACAACGCGATTATACAACCTGTATTACAAAATTACCTTCTTGATAATAATGAGCAATCTCAAAATATGAGGACTTTAGGAAATATTTTGAGATGTTTAGCATAAGGACAGTCATATCATATGAGCTTCATAGCTTGAGCAATGAGTAATCACTTTAAAGACCACAGACCATCTACATAATCTGAACAATTACTTTACAAACTACTTATTTTAAGCTGACACTGCTTATTTCAATAAACTTGCTCTTTAAGAACTCTCCTTACTCGACGACCCAATAAAAAGATTGCGTATTTTAGTCTATAGTTATGCAATGCCTCCTCCAGAAACTCTCTTGAGGACAAATTTATAGACGAGAGTACTGCCTTGGTATGGACTTGCACTGCTATTATTATGCTCTTACCTACATCTTTTGACCGTATTTGCAAAGATATTCAATTATATAAATTATACATTTGGCAATAGACGGACTTCAGCAATACCAATTTTTTTATCCTTTAAGGAGGAATTTGAAGATGGACTTAGGCATCCATATATTATGGTAAGACTCGTGATGGCTTGTTTTTGATGGACATATGAAAGTGATTTATTTCTATATTTGGACTATTGGGACTGAATGGTAATCCAGTGATTTGTCATCGCGTCGGTATGAATGCAAGTGTCCGTTAACTCTATTGAGAACTTCGAGTTAGTACTTATGGGGAAATTATTACGAAATAGGTGGACTTTTTTCTGCGACTATGTTATATGATAAACCAGTATGGGCAATATTATAATATACGTTGTGTAATATAAATTACCTATAAAAATATAAATTGTGGATGGAAAAAATGGTATTTATGATATAAGCAAGTCACATTTTTAGCATGTCTTTTGATAATTCTTACGTAAATGTATGTTTTGTTCTGATGGTTCAAATCGTCCTTGTATTCTGTATAAAAAAAAAATGCATGATGCTAAAATATTATAACAGTACTTCTTTCAAGTTTGGAAATTGCACAGGTGTTGTCTCACTCTGAAAGTGCAGCAACGAACTGAAATGACAATCAGAATTGTCTGCTTTCCTATTCCTGTCATTTGTCATTAGAAATGAACTCTTTACTCAATATAAAATTCGGCGCTCCAGACTCGGCGAAATAGTCCATCGCGATGGAGATGATGGATGAAACATGAGAAATGTTAGCGCGGAAACCTCATTACGCCGGGGTGGGGCAGGGTGGAGGGATGGCTGCGAGATGGTTTTGGTTATCAATTTCCATTAATCCCAGCTTAACGGTGGAGCGTTTCATGCAGCTCATCGGATTTTATTGAATAAAATAAATGGAGACTGGAGTCTATTTTCAAGCTCTTCGTGTGCACTAGTCGCGCTCTGCGAAATTCTGTTCATTGGAAATCTGAGCAGATTGTTTAGAGAAAATAGAAGCGGGTTATTTTAAGTTTTTTTCAACGGGTGGGTTGAAAATTGATCCCGTTCTACGAACCATTGTTGCTAATTTTATTGTTGAAATACAATAAAATTTTGTGGACTGAGCGTGCAGTGTTCTGTTATTATGACGTAGCTATGCTCTGATGTATGACTTGCAATACATCATGTATGTCATTGTCGCCTACAATTATCTTTTAACACACTACAAATTTCTATCCTAAAAAGAATGTATGTGAATTACGAATCAGGAATATTGTAACTACATTAGCACGCCCTCATTATGTCACAAATGTCTCAAATTTTTTTTTTCAAATTTCGTCACCTGGGTTTCAAGGAAACACCATGAAACCCAGGTGGACATTAAAGTGGACTTGATTCCTAGATTAGGATGAGTTCTTTTCTCGTCAGTTCAAGAAGTATAGAATTGTTAGGACTTGGTTTGTTTCTTGCATCGCTTAGTCTCAGCATTATGCAACACATCGGAAAATAATTTCGGAGATCAACTCCATCAATATCTTCTCTGTTTTTACAAGATACGTATTTTCTTTCCATCACACCATGGCAGCATTGTTATACGTGCCTTCTCTGTCTTTTATGGAAGCTAATTTTTTTAGTAGCTAAATCTAAATACCGGCATGTTACTCTGTGTAACAGTCACAGCTGTGTTCTAGAATGGGAAATTCTCTCGATTTATCAAGTATTCAACCGCAATATCCCTATAATCTTACGTTGCTTTAGACACTTTCTATTTTTACATGATTTTTCTTGCTTGAATAAATACTCTCCATAAGTTATTGTGGCCAGGCATGTTTACGTTCCGCCTGTTTAGCCGCGGCTACAGTCCGCCAGGTAATTATCATAAACGCGTGTAAATCTCTCTCCGAATCAATTAGACACCGGAGGGTATTGTGTAATGGATGACCAAGGCAAGGTCAATGCTACCTCAGTAGCCTGGATCACTTAGTGACCCTATCCAGGAGATGATGCTGGGCAACTGATCGGGTCCGCCAGATGGTTATGCTTGATTGTCCATTGAAAAATATGGTTTCCACATCTTCCTCCGAACATATTTTAAATAAAAAATAAGGTAATTTGAAGCACGTTTGTCTTCTAGAGAGTGGTATATTATGAATTTTGTTTTGAATGCATGACTACTCTTAAAATATCTTTCGCATACGAGTACGAGTAAGTACCTCATGATATACGAGTAATATTATTCTTATCAGATATTCATATTTTATGAAAGAGGATATACATATTTGATTAAAGCCACGAAGACTGCAAATTCTGACAAAAATGAGGGAGGTAACCTACGAGTATTCCACATCTGTGAATCCTGTGTTATCTCGTCCTCAGTTTGTGTCATCACTGCAGTAGAAATCCATTAGTCCGGCATCCAAAAGACCGGAATGCCCGATAGTCCGGCATCGCTCCGGAAAATTGTAAAAAAAATGGTTTTCTCCAAAAGTGTGTCTTTAAAGCAAATAAAAACGCTCGAGTGCTATTCGGAAGTTTTAGAGGTAGTTCGGGATCATCCGGAAGCACTCGGTATTGTTTGGAAACCGGCCGGCTAGTCTCAGCTCTCACAACAAATACAGGTGCAGTCCTGCAAAATACTTGGTCTACCAGAGGATACTAAAGCCATCCTTCTTTTGGACATTGCAAAGCCCACCCGCCAGTAGATGATTTGGTTTTGGAAATATTGTTGTTACTCCGCTCGCTAACTAATCTCTGATTTGTGACGACTAAAAGAGGGGTACCGCCCGTAGACCGAATTAAAATCTGTAACAATGCCTTGATTATCTACGCATAATTTATCACTTAAAAGTCATGTATGCATCCAATTCAGTCAGCCGTGATTTGTACCGATAGTTCTTCTGATCCCTCTGTCCGGCTCTACGATAATCTCATTACCCATGTAGCTTTTTTTCTGTATCTTATGCTATAGTTAGTAGTATATGTAAGAAGAATACATCTTTTGTTCACATTGCCGTGCAGAAAATTTATTTTTCGCATGTGTGACTGCGTTCCTGTACACATTTGATACAGATATTTTATACCCCTCTTAAATTTCAACAACGAAGCTCAGGCGATTTATTAATCTTATTGTTGACTTCCTGCACTCCCTGCTGCATCCCGCCCCTTCCCTCCACACCTCCGCTGTCTCTTCAATGGTGCTGTCTCTAGGAGACCTCGGATATTGAGATAAAAAAAACATTCTCTTCAAGATATCCTTACATAAATGTATTATTTTATATTTTTTGATGTCTGAACTGATGCGCTTTTGATGATAAATCACAATTCAAAAGCTTACATTAACCTTGAACATTATAAAAAGCTTTTAATACAGCTCAAATATATTGAATTTTTTTTAATCCTTTGATTCATAGACACACTGGTTATTGGGATGGACCAACCCTTATCGGTTAATGATGGATTTCCCTAGGGAACTCCTCCATTCATCCACAGTATCCGTATACTCACAGGAGTGTACAGTTGTGTAAGTGAAAACATTTCCTGCAAGATATCCTAAAGAGGAAGAACATCGAGAGTCACTCGTCTTGGGAATTTATTTGGAAAAGAAAATAGAATACGAAGAGAGAGTTTTACATATTCATGTTCATAGGAACGGAGAAAGAGAACAAGACTTCCATACGTACAGGAAAGCAATTAGTGGCACAAACAATAATTAATAAAGGAGAGAGAACATGGGAAGCGATAAATTTCTCCTCCCCCAGGCAAAGCACCCCCCCCACCCCCACCCTCGCCCTCGTGTACCTTAATCCTGGAAAATGTTAAGAAGAACATGAATACAGGTCCTTCCCGACTTATATTTCAACCCGAAACTTCCGGAGGGGTCAACTCGTATCCTCTGCGAGGCTAGCTCTACACAAGAAATTTAACGCTAGAATATTTTGGATTTACAAACAAACCGATTCAAGATACTTCGCTCAGGAATAAAAAAATCAGTTACAAAAATACCTGAATAGTATTTCTTACTAATCGGAAGAGTCCTTTTTTTTACATTTACAAATTGAATTATCCAGGACAAAATTGGCTGCAAAATATCTTGGTTTCTTGGCATCCATTGCGGCTCTAAAGCCTGACCGACGCGACGATTAAACTTAAACCATGTCAATATTGGTTAATTATTCTACCTCTTAATATCATATACCTGTTACCTATAGTCATTTTGTACTTGTTACACGTCTGACGTTAAAAATAAACTGCCCTAAAAACCTGACTGTATTGTAAAGATGCAAAATTCTATTTTCTACAATCTTGATATTGTATATCTGAAAGACACGTGAGTGCTTTCTCCTTTGTACAAATTTCTAAATACACCAACATGTTAGATATTCCTAGTTAAGGAAACTTGGAGAAACAGGAAACACAAGGAAATAATTGAAAACTCACCAAAGGGTTAAGAAGAAATACATCAGCCTGATGTTTGAACATGACTTACTGCCGCGCCTACTTTTTGTCAGCGCGCTTGATATCTTTTGTTCCGCGTACATTAGACGTCCCCCCACCCTTCCGCTAGGACGAATTGGGTTAGAGATAAGCACACTAGTGCCAGTGCCAAAGTTCAGGGTGGCGTGAAAGACCAGGACGGGTGGGGGTAGAAGATAGTAGTAAGCTCTGGAGAAGTTCAGAGTGCGAAAGGATTTTTGTTTCCTCTCCACGTAGGTCATCTTTCATGACTGTAACCAGAGAGTTCTAGGAAGTATGCAACATTAGCTATTATTGATTTTCCTCATCAGCTGCCCCCCTAGCCAAAATCTGGCTACGCACATGCCTTTTTCAATCACGGAAGTGGAAAAGGATTCTCCGGAAGCTACGCCAATCTGCGTATGTCTTCATACTCTTCAACTCACTGGAATTTCTTTGGGCAAACTTCTTGATACAGTTTTTCATTGATAGAGATTCTAGAACCATGGAACAATATGAAGCGAGGAACTATCTGGAATGATTGAAGCATTAGATAAGCTCATCCTTGAGCCCCTACAAGCCACGCTGCTTGGGGAAAACTGAAGAGCATGACACTATCTGAAGTCTGAAATGGCAAAGGTTTTCCTACTATCGTGTTGTGTGCACTAAAAGGCCGGAGGAGTACTTGTGAGTTATCACTCGACTCCCATCGAGTTGTAACCTACGTAGCACTTTCACACAGAATGATATAACCCCAGAGCTGTTACCGTGGCATGTATATAGCTTTTTCAGAAGACCGTAAGGAATATTTCATGCAAAAATTTATCTCTACGCCATTTTATTAAAGGCCATAAATTCTCTTCCTATTCCTCGAAATATTCTGCATCATACTGGGTGCACTGAAAATACAATTTTCATTTTCGTAGACAGAGAGGATAAACGAAAAAGATTATTGATTTCCTTCGTAAAAGTAATTCCTTTAAATTACATACATACATACATAATTAGACAGTCATTTTACAATGCAGAGATTCCTTGAAGACTCATGAATCCTAATACTCATTTCAACATTACATTTTTCTATATTATTCACTTAATTATTTCTGTGTTTTGTTCACCCCGTAGCTATTTTCACGTGAGGATTTTCGTCTGACCTTTGATTTTTGACTTCTCAGGAAAATGCAAAGGTCAAATATTATTTCCAGCGTCGTTAGGAAAAAAGTTCAATAGATATATGTGCTAATAATTTTCTAATAGTACCTCCGGTTCCTATTCCGCATGTTTCTGCTCTGCTAGCGAATTTCTTCAAAGTCGTTGCAGAAATACTCGTGGAAATTTTTGCAAGAAGACTGCAGTTCTATTTATGTTTGCCAATATCTTTTGACGGTTTAATGGGAAATACTTAAGACATGATTTCCTTTACAAGTTTGTATGGAAACTGTTAACGATATGACTTTTTCTCAGCGGTACCTAGTAGATATTTCAATGTTTGATCATTTCGTTTCATTCGACTCTTTGATTGAGTGAACAGGATATGCTAAGACTCAATTCGCTTGTAAGTGATGCTAATGGTCCAAGGCTCTAGTCCGATTTGGGATTGGGGTTTGAACTGGTATTTCTTTTTTGCTTCTAACGTTTTTTAACATCTTTATTGTTTATTCACTAATTTTGTAGAAAACATGTAATTTATAAGCCTAAGACTCTGACTTACTAATTATTTAACATTAGAACTTACTTCGTATATTTACTGCATCTCTAACTTGCTAATGTTATACCTTTTGTCTGTTCCAGGTACTGTCACTCTCCATCCTTAAGAACTGAGAAAATGGAATTGTACAGGGTAAAAAAAGTACTTCTAAAAAAAATAATATTATTTTACAATTTCGTGCCTCCTGTATTGACCCGTACCTGCGTGCGCATATGAGTTAAAGAGCTTTATTTGGATCGGAGAAGTAGGGTTTTGAGTGCCATTCTATTTACAACCAAAATACACATACGTAAATAGAATAGCAGCTGTACGTAGATAGCTGTAAGCGATGATTTCCTCAGTCCACAGCTATACAGTCCAACCTCACATTCTTCACTTAATAAACTACCCTTTTCAAACTTTTTCTATTTCCACAGCAGTTCTTCAAACATGGAAAACACAGGAAAACTAATCTCTGATAATTCCCCCCCGCGGCTGACATGTCACAAGTTTTCAAAAGCTGTGTACCTCTCCATGAATACGAGAGTACGCCGCGGCGGTGGCGGTGGGTACAAATAATTAAAAATGGGGTTGAAAACTTGACACAAAAGCATAGACGAGGTACTACTCTAACTTTTTAATTTGAAAAAAAAAAGAGTTCATAAATGTTTTTACAAATGAATCATAAATATGATGGTAAAAAATAATGCTTTGCTCTCTGTGCTGCTTTGAAGGTAGACGGGTAGACGCTAATAGCAGCTTCAATTTCCAGGGGCTCTCTCTGTTCTACGCTAAGCTGTTTCGTATCCAAATTATTTCATTTAATGTTTACATGATGTACCCACAGCAGTCCCAGCATTCGAGTATTTTCAGGGGGTTATATTTCGTTTTTTCAGTTATCATTGCGGACCATGTGGGAGTAATGACACGGGAGATTCATATACCTAATCTGAGGAACAATTATACTACCATCTTACTCTTCACTCTGTTTCTCAAGTCCAATTTCCAACCGACCAGAGTAGTTTTTTGCTTCTGCAGCAAATTTAATTCTCCTGTGTAGTATAATGAAAAGCTATTAGATTAAATTTCAAAGGCAGCTCCCTCGGCCCTCCCCAGGTTTCAGTTCCGATTAGCCTTGTTATATGTTCTACAAAGCTACATGATACTCTTGTGGAAGTCGCTGACCTCTCTCTCCATCTCTCTCGCACTTTATTAGAATAATAAACTCCTCTCTTTATTTCTTTCCATCACAGTTCTTGTTTTCTTGTTCTCTTCTGGAGGTTTTATGTGTTTTGATTTGATTTTTTATTTATTTAGTGGGTTAAAAAACCGAACAGTGATCTTTCTCCGTCCTCCTCATTACAGAATGTTCTGAGTCATATGTTATGTTTTCATGCCATTTGTCCATTTACCTACCAGAAGATTTTTTGCGCAAAAGGTGTTAGAACAGCGTTTAGGAGAATACCATATACCATCAGCCTAGAATTGCATATTTTCGGATCCATTACAAGGACTCGAACCTCAGACCTTAGGATAAGGAAAGCAAGATTTAGTTGATTTTTTTCATTCATTTTGTCATAAGTTGAGATCAACTTAGTCGTGTTGTCTGTTCGATTATCTCCCAAACCCGGGCTTGAAATATGAACCAAACCGGCTCATACCACCACGCCGGTCAAGTTTTAGAAGGTCAATCACCTCTTTCTAAGATACTACTGAATGATTATTGATCAATCAATCGTCGATCGTCACTCCATGTTGAATTTTAGCATCAAAATTTCGTAGTAAGTCTAAATAATCGAAATTAGTATGCAATCAGATAACTCCTGCACATAATTATTAGCTTAGGACTAAAAGACAAACTTACTGGATGACGTTTCGAGTCACAATATTAAGGACCCTTTGGACCCTCCCTACTTACTCGTGTAATATTTTCGCCTTCCTTAAGTAATGGCTAGAGTTATGCCTTCCTTGAACAAATTTATATATTTTAATTTTTTGAAGTAATAACCTTGTAAGTCCGAGCGTGTATCATGAAAATTTATTCAGAAGAAGAAAAAAAGATCTTTGAAATCCCATTTTTACATTTTCTGGTTTCAAAGACACATATTTTGTTGTTGAACATGTAGGTAGTAAGTAGGAATAAGTTTGCCCTTCTTATTGATTGACAATGATTGTTGTATTCTTCAAGTACAATATTATGATTCATTCATTGATTATTGTAAATATTCTGACGTTTCTTCATCGCCTCATTAGAGCTCGTTACATGAGTACTCACTAGTTACCTCACCCTGCCATTATGTAGCACACGAATCTCATGAACATGTTATGATTCGATTTCACAAAATCAATCATCTGTGATTTACCGATCATTAGCCCCTGATTGACTGTCAATTACACGTATAGAGCTACTGCTTAATCTCTTCTACATACCAATCACAGACATATATGTTGTAAAATCAAACTCATCAAATCCTTAATTAGTGAGTGATTTTTTTCTCAACATATTATGTACATGTTGTGAAATTTACATTTTCTTTTGAAGTTTATTACTGTTTGTATCTGATGTCCAGCAACGGATGGCGTTGTGAAAACGTTCTCATATTTTGATTAGTAGATGATGTGTACGCTACAGTGATTGCAGCATCAATATCGCTAACGAGGTAGGTCATTTGAACATCTATTGTTTAGTTATAAGGAGCATTCGTGGGATTGAGTGCCATGCGAAATTGGGTTTGCTTTAGATTTTACTTTGAACCCGTTGTTGCTAACACTTGAAATTGTACATATACGTATGTATATGTAAGAGACTTAAGGCCACATTATGAAACAGGATATAAGTTATTCTGAACCTGACACGGCCTTTTTCAGAGATTTCAACCAATCACAGCGCAATATAGGCTGAGTTAGGGATAGTGTCCAGTTAGATTCAATCTAATCCTGTTTTATAATGTTCTTCATGTTTGCATACGCTGTACAGTGAGAGTAACTGTCTCATCACATCAACAGTGCATGAGTAATTACGGCAATTTCCTCGGATTCTTTCTTGCAGATTAGTTGAGGAAACCGAATGTCTGAAATGTGTTCACGTGAGTGTGCTTGGGAGGAGGACGTGCTCTGGGCTCTGGCTTGTGCTTAAACGTTCATTACGTAGAATAAAGGTCCCATTTAACTCTCCGAGACCCCTCCTCCCTTGTCCCTGCACAGAGCCACCCCCCGCATCCCTCTATTTATCCTAGTCTAAACAAACACAGTCACAATACGCGACGAAGCTTAAAATGCGCATAGCGAGTTTTGGCAAAGCTCTGTCAGCCCTTCTCTTCTGCTCTCCACCAATTTGGATTTTTTTTTTTGTACCACAGTCTCGTAATGGACGGACGTGATTTGACTACAGATCGGCGTTTCTCGGTACTGCTTTACTACCGCCGGGTTTTTTCAGCTCCTGCATCACACCAGTTTTCATTACAATCATTAATTATGCCCCCCCCCCTTTTTTTCTTCCTCCAAGGCCCCCCTTCCAGGAAGGACCAGCATTTTTTATCCCCTCGTAACATTTCCATGCGAACCTTGTTTTGATTTTTTTTTTTTTTTTTTTTTTTTTTCCGTGGAGCGTCGCGAGGGGTGGGGGTTATTGGGGCTGCATTGTTTGGGGATAGCAATAAAATACGGGTCCCCATTTTTCTCGCTTGTCCGCTCTTTTCCTCCCTATTTGTTCACATTTTTCTCCTGCTGTAATGTATCTGGGAGCCCTTTGTATTTATTATGTTAGGAATAAAATTTGCATTTTTTTATGGGTCACTTGACAGTATATCACTGAAGAACGAGAGATTTTACGATATGTATTCCTACAGTACCTGCGAGTATACTGTGTTATTAGAAGGAAAGTGGTTGACATGAAATCAGTTTATAATAGCTCCATTATGTATGAGACAAACAAGAATCAGATTTTTTTTAAATGAATATTTATTTAAAGAGAAGTCTGTAACATTCAGAGTCCTTGCCCTTAGAAGAATCAGATTTTATCCATTTCCATATTTATCACCCAAAAATCAAATTTGGTGTACTCGTTTTATGTAATGACAATCAAGTCAGCTGGATTATGGAGACTTTGTAGGAATTGTAGGTAGTTATAGGTAAAATTAATTGTAAAGGAATTGTAGGTAACATTAATTTATTTTTTTACCATGTATAAAACTTAAACCTCACCCTCCTGATTGAAAGTCGACTAGTTTTGTAACTCAGCCAAGGTCAGTTAGATGAAGGTTAGAGATCTTCTTATTATAAACAGTTTAATTTTAATTTCTGCCACAGTAATTTCTAGATATTGTTCTCCTGCAAATAGTCAATACAAACAAACTACCATAGTTACCCAGTCTCGCCATTGAACCGGAGGATAGGAAGCAGTAATGATAAGAGTAGGTACCAACGAGCATAATAAACGGAAGAGAGGGGGGAGACGTAGTGGACGGGGGGAGAAAAGAAATAAAAGTGGAATGGCGTCAAAACAGATAGGGAGGAGGAATGGGGGGATGAGGAAAGCAAATAATGTTCCCACCGAGTATAATGTGCTTGATGTGAAATCTGCAATTGTTCTTTCGTTTCTCACTCTGTTCTTTCCTCTCCCTCCCTCCCTCTCTCTCTCTCTCTCTCACTCTTATTCCCTTTTCCTCCCCCCCCCCCTATTTTCTCCCTCTTCCCCTCTCCCCCCTCGTTTTGTTTAATTCCCCATCCCCGTCACCAGTGTACACACCAGCACATGTGACGCCATCACATCACGTCATACAGTTCCTGGTAGGAAATTACAGGATGTATCCTGCGGTCATTCCTGGCGCGAAGTTACAGAAACAATGACTTGTCCTGGTTTGGAGACGAAATTGCCAGCTTGATTGAGGTCTGATTTAAACCAGACTACCTTCCAGTCTTGGACAATGTTGAAGGTGGTTGCTTTTTTACTTTTTTATGTGCGTCATCTACAAGAGGACCAGAAAGAAATACTTTTCTTCAAAGGTTTGGCGGAGTAATATTGGTGACTAGTAGATACGAATGTTATGTTACAGTTACTCAAATCCGCTCTATTGCAAATGGCATTTTTTCGGTTTAGAAAAGCAGTTTATGAAGGCCGTTGAGGTTCAGAGTCCTCTGCTTGAGCTACACTTTATTTACCAAATACACTAGGTATTATAATAACAATGATGATGATAATAATAATAACAACACTCTTTAGTGGAAGGCAACCACCAGGCGAGGTTAATGCTCAAAGCATTTTCTACCACCTAACCCTCAGAGTCTTATTATTATTTTCTCACAAACTCAAATTAATGAGGAAAAATTCATGCATTGGGAGGGATTCGAACCAATGGATCCCCACGTTACCTGGATTACCAGAGTAGGTCCTGATAACTTGTCAAAGTAATCAACCTCATCTAAAGTCCAAAGTTATCAACTAAAATCTTGATAACTTTAGAGAGAGAGCCCCTTAATTAAATTCATCACGAGTGTGTAAACAATCGCACAGTTTCATAATCCATGTGAGAACATTGCCTCTTGTGATAGACGTCCAGTTCTTATTATTTGCGTCATGTGAAAATCTGCACTCCTCAAGGACTGCAACTTTATGCAGAGGTTAGGTTTCTTCATTATTTCTCTGACCATTCAGTGAGTTCTCTAGCTCTCTCGGTTCATACATGAATGTAATCGGGTTCTGCTTTTATCTCAATCCTTTTATTTTCAAATGGATAAGCAGTTTGAGATTATGATCGGACTAGCAGAGAATGTCCTCTGTTTGACCAGGCTTGATTCAGTCAGTAAAAACAGAAAAGAGAGAAGTTTTACTAGATGTATATATCAGAACATACCTGCACAGCTGTTTCGATCTTATTTTCTCTTATCAGCAGCCAATAGTTCTGAATATCCATGCCATCAATAATCTTCTCTATTTAACCAATATGAACAGAAAACTTCTTATTTTATTCCGTCCACTGCTGGTAAAATGGAAACAGTTGTCCAAACTCAGTCAGACAGTACTCAGTTACTCACTCACGATCACACCGATTGCTAAAACAGTAATCAATACTCTTCTCCTCATGCACGCTGATATTTGGGGCTAATCTCTCCCCCCCCCCCTTTCATTCAAATGACGTCACTGCTTTCAACACTTGTGCATAAAGAACATATTAAACTTCTGACCACAATCTGTAGTCCAAACTTACTTCCAACTCTTTTTGTATCTCATATTTAATGAATTCGGAAACTTTTCCAACCGAATGTTGCATTTTTCTTCATCCGCAATTTCCAGAATAGTTTCACATGTGTACAATTGTTTTAGCACTGTCTGCTGAAAATCACACGTTCCAAATTCGAGTTTAACAAAATTGGAACTTGCGAAACACATTCGTTTGAAATTTGGAATTGAACATGTGGATGGAACATAATTATACATTTATAATTATTCATATATTATAGTACAGCTGTTTCTTTGTCACATTTATCATAAATTAAGAGCTATGTACAAAAGAATTTCGTGCTGTTATGTTTGATTAATATTCTCTGTTCCAATACCTAAGAGCTCTCCGACTGTATACTATGATCTGATCATCTATAGGGATTCTAGGAAATCTGCCCGAACGACCTGTACAATGACAAGGTAAAGCGCCTACAAGAAAAAAAAATCAAATTCCAAAAGAGGTTACTATTATCTGCTCACAATAAATTACTGAAAACCTTGACGTTTAAAGGTGACCTCGACTGCTGACATTCTCCTACAGGCAAGCTACAGGAGGGCCCTTATCATCCCTCCCCCTGCTGTCTCTTGACTAAGGGATGGGGCGAGAAGTGTCGGGTAAGTCGGGTCCCAAGTGTTGAGTGGGGCAAGTGTGGGGAACGTAAGGGATGGGGCGAGAAGTGTCGGGTAAGTCGGGTCCCAAGTGTTGAGTGGGGCAAGTGTGGGGAACGTAAGGGATGGGGCGAGAAGTGTCGGGTAAGTCGGGTCCCAAGTGTTGAGTGGGGCAAGTGTGGGGAACGTAAGGGATGGGGCGAGAAGTGTCGGGTAAGTCGGGTCCCAAGTGTTGAGTGGGGAACGTCTGCACTCCGGCAGAGAAGAATGCATCATTAGCATAATATTAAAAACTGAAAGCCCTTTCCTCTTCCTGGAGATTCCCTTCGCCCCTGCCCCCCCTCTCGTGTCCTCTATTCTGAGGATCTAGAAGTGGCTACCCCGCACTGGGCGCAATATTTCCCCTGGAACTTGACTACCGAGGGAAACTGTACGTGATGCTTACCTCTACATTCCTTCTGTTCCTGTTCAGAATACACTCCACGTCAGAATTAGCGGCTCTCCGGCGAATTCGTTTTAATTATTTCTTCTGTTTTTAAGTATCATTTAGTGCATGCAATTATTTTGGGATTATTGTGTAGGTGAGTGCAATCTAACGATTCGTAAGTTCAAATCAGTTCAGGTAGTTATTACTACTTATTAAAACGTTTTCATTTTACCAACGGCTTGTGGAATTATTTTGTATTGGGATTACTTACCTTCCCGTTTTCATAGGAATATCTCATAGAAATATTAAAAATCTCATATTATAATTTTATTAATCTTGTGGTAAGTAATTTTCCATGTAAAACCCTAGATATGTATTATTTATACGTAATCCTCATAAAAGTACGAAGATTAAATAATAATTAATGTTTTATTCAGTAACCGAGGTACTTAACTGCTGAATTTTATCAGCTTTCAAAGTCTTTCTAGCCAGCGTCGATGGCATGTTGAATACACCGGTTCCCTTCAGAACACCGAAGTTAAGCGACATCCAGCGAGGTTAAGACTTGGATGGGTGACCATTCAAATTCTAATTCTCGTGACGCTGGCTTTTCCCGGCCCCACTCAGGCTGGGTGAGGTCAATGTGAGTAGCAGGTTTGTGAGTTTCCTGCGAATGGAGGGTAAAACCCCCGTCGTGATATGACCATGGCAGTTGAAAGCGACGTTAAACCCCACTTAAAAAAAAAAAGTCTTTCTTCTCAATCTCCTTTGGGAAATACTTATTCCGAAAGCACGCGCTGGTATGCTAAAGAAATCCTTCAATTAACTCGAAACTAGATTTTTTTAAAAGGAAAATCCGAGCCACGTCGCTCGCTCCTCGCCCTCTCAATTCCCTCCTTACTTGATATTATTATCATTGTAATAAAGGTTTAAGTTTTCATTCCAGCGTCCCCTTGTTGCCCCGCCTTCCCCTACACGTCCTCAATTTTACTTTCTATTTTTAGTGCAAATTGAATCAACGAACTAAAATTTTAATTTAATATTTTCTTACACTTACCATCTCAGTGTTGATGTTTTTTGTTAGCATGTTGCTGGTATTTTCCAGATTGCTGACTTTGAAGTTGTAATACTTTCCAAGACAGTAGAGTGGGTAGACTTTTTAATTAACAAAGTGTGGTTATTGAAAATTCCTATCGTGATAAGCTGTAGAACCAGGTCTTAAATATTTTCTTTAGGATTTGATAAAAGCAGAGGATTCATTAGGTATTAAAGACTTTTTTTTAGGTGAATCATTTTTTTAATTTGGTTTTATAATAGGTTTTTACCAACAAAAAAAAAGAAGTACAAAATTTGGTTTTGTACTTTTTTAAGAAAACTCATGCACACCACTATGTCGCTTACATTAGATTTTCTTTCTCCTTCTTAACTCTTTTTTTTACATTTTATAAATTTATATACTCTGTGTTTTATTCCACAAATTTCTTCTTCGTCTTATTCTCTGTTCTTCTGTCCTCACTTTTTACACTCTTTCACTTTTCATTTCCACTCTCTGTCTATCCTCTCCTCTTCCACAATAGTATACTTCTCATTACTGTCACGAGTGAGATTTTTGAAGAGTGGCAGAAATAGAGAACGGAAAGTACCACAGAAACAAATAATATTCTGCAGTTTTCTCGGTAGAAACTGTTTCATGTTGTAGAACAGGCTAGTAAAACACTGAAACTCTTATATTCCCTTTGCAGGTAAAGAAATTTGAATGATGTAGAAAAAATTACCTCTCAATTCCTTGTCTTTGCTCATTCTCCCCCCTCGCTCCCCCGTCCCTCTTCTCCATCTTATCATTTCTCTCTTCCTCCTTCTCCCTCTCGTACACTTCGGTCCTTCCAGTATTATTATTGTGTTTATCACCTACAGGTATTGTAATACCTTTATGAGAAGGAAGATTACTGATGATTGGCCAAATAGGAGAGAGATTTATTTTGAAAAAATATTGATGAAATTAACTTTTCCTTGATTCGTGTAAAGTCCTCTAAATGAAAGAGGAAATAAAGTGAGTACCTACTAAATGCCTACATAAATATGTGCCCGTTTTTTTAATAAAAAAAAGTGTGAGAAGCATTGAGAATAGATATTACTTTACTGGTACCCAGTTTATGTTAGTGCTCTGCTGCATTTTTATGAGCCCAAGCTACTCAAGACCTGGAGTAGAGTAAGTGCTCTAGCTCTGTACAAACCAGAGCATATGAAGTTCAATGAAGTCAGATCTCCTCGTGAGAGAGAGAAAACCAGTTCCAGGATATCCCCTGTCTCTCTTCCTCTCCCTCATAGGCAGGGCAGGTGTATGCCAGCCAGCATTTATCCTGACAGGTGCTTGCTGTGTTGTGTCTGCTAATGCTAAACTTCTTGACTACCACTTTGCTACGTTTCAAGAAATCTATCAGGGGTGGACGTTGCAGCTCATGAGCACAGTTTTCAAATTTGGTGCCGCTTGAGCTTTTTTGTGCTTTCATGCTGGGACAACAATTTCATTTCCTGGAAAATTCACTTCCCTTTAGAAGATACAGGAATTTTTCATGATTCGAACATGTTCTTCCAGTATGAGAATAAAAATAATAATAATATCGCCTATTCGCCTTAATATTTATACTGCCCAATAAGGACTATTAAAGTCCCATTATTCCAGCAGTAAGCTCAAGACATATATTATTATGTGGTAAAAATCCCAAATAAGAGGATTACTTGTCATGTTCCGGCTGGGTTTCGAACCCACGATTTCTGGAACTTTGAACCTTTACCACTGAGCTACCGGGACATAATAGAAATGTCTTATTGTACCACATCGTGAACTTACGCTGGTCATGAGGGTTTCAGAATTCCTCAAAAAGGTTCCTCCGAGTTCTTGTATCTCACCGACTAGCACATGGCGATGCGAGCATTTTAAGATTTTTTGTTTGTTTTTTCTTACTGTTTCAAAGGCTGATTTTGAGGTTTCGAACTACCAGATTGTGGACTGAGAAATCTAAACTTGCTCAATAGCCGAAATTTGAACTCTATCTGAGCATTTAGACCTGGTATCGCGATGTGTACGTTTTTTTTCGCTCAGTGAGCTATTTCGCCAGTTGAGCCTAACATATGCAAAAGTTTTGAGAGTATTAGATCATCAACTCTCTCTCCTGAAATATGTTTCCTTATCCCGCAACTTTTGAAATCCGAGTCCTCCCCTGCTAGATCCTATCATACGAGAGTTATCTCTATCTCTGTCTCTAGCTAATAGTACCTACTGCTTCTTATAGTGTTCTTGTATCTCCCTCTCTCTCCTTTTCATCCATCTGTTCTCTCTTCTTCTTATACTTCTTAAATTTAACTTCTTCTTATTCCTATTTCTCTTGCTCTCTTTCTAACCAGTTACAAATATTTTCCTTTCTGATTCTTCCTGTATTTTTCAAGTTCTCTCTCCACCTCTCCCTCTTCCTCCCTCCCTCCATCTAACCAGAATACCAGATAGAGAAAGAAACACGGATCCTTCGTCTCCCTTTCTCCCTCTCTCTTGGCCTCACTATCTCTTTCTAACTAGAAGAAGATCGAGAGATAGAGACTCTCTTTTTCTAACTAGTACATCCACTCTTCCAGTTCCAGTAGTCAGCAGGCCAGAGTTGGTTCAGTTTCGGTGTCTTCCGGACCACGTATTCTCTTGTGGTGAAGCTGCCCATTAGCCCTGGGCTCTCCCATTAGTCTCGGACTAGAAGATGTGGAGCAGCCCGTGTGTGGTTGTATTCCCCACTATAATGAGCTCTAGAGTCTAGTTGGAGGCTTTGGCCACTTTGATCAGGCTGGTGAAAGGTGACGAAGAGCTTTTGCAGTTCATCTACCGATATATTTGGTTCGAATACTAGAGTCTAAACAGAGTTTTGAGTTTTTTTTATCATAATAATTAGTTCTTCTAGTTGTGTGATTTTTGATTGGCAATTTTTTTTTTTTTTTTTTTGCCATCAATTTCATTACTCTTATTAACAACCTATTTAGTGCGTAGGGCTATAGGACAGTTGCTTTATGTTTGACGAATTGTAACGATTTTTTTCTAAGTACTTTCGGCGGACGAGGGACCTTCATGCAGAGATTTCTTAATTAAAATCAATTCATTAATATAGCTCCATCTTTTTTTGTTACAGGTATGTTTGTTCAAATTAGAACACCATTGTCTACCAATGACTCTTCTACTGGTAGCTTCATGCAATTCCGTAAGTTGGTTTGTTGAAGAAGTTTTTAATACAATTGCTGTTGTTTTTACTATCTGATCTACCGTATTTTGAATCTTATATAATTGCATGAATGGGTGCATAGGTAATTAAAATGCAACTGGTTACTTCTCTCATTTGCTATTTAAGATTTGCAGGAAATACTACGTATTATTATGAATGTGCTTTCTTAGAGTAATGTTTATACCTTTTACTTTTCTAACGAACTTCACATGTATTAATACACTCTCTATTATTTTACACTTCCTCTGTGAATTTCTTGAGAACTAACTTTCAAGGAAACACATTTTCAATTACCTGCCTGGGCTTCAAACCCACGTCTCCCTGTTTGCTCTGCCAACACTGTCATGTCGTATGATAAAGAGCTAGAGATTAGCATTTTCCATTTGGATGCCATCTCATTTTATCCAAGGCCCTTGTGTTAAGTCTCCGAAGTCTCTCTCTTATGATTTAGTCCGGTTTCTGCAATATCACTTTGATATATTGCATCGAGTATGATTATAATGTACATGGCCATGCTAATAATATATGCCGAGCGCTGCCGCGGGCAGTACCCAGTGATTGTTGGCAATGGTCTGCTCTGTCAGATTGCCTGCAAAACGGGAGCAGATTTGCCTGGATTGCCCACCTGTACGTACGGATATCTATGCTGCGGGTTGGCTAGGTTACTGTAGTCAAGTTTCTTTTCCAATTTACTCAGTGCTTAATAAACTCGTTTGCTAAACTTTATCGCTTCGCTATTCAAAATAGAATAAATTTCTCATAATTGACTATTTTTGGTTGTGCTGAAAACAATTTTCTTAATAACTCTATTTTTTTCTGTTTTTTAGCTTCTGTTACAATGGTATGCACTATATGTATAATGTATAGCATAGCGGTAATCTTGATGGCATAACTGTATTAGAGAGAGGTATGCTATTCAACAAATAGTTGTCGGGAAAAAAGACACCATAGAAGCCGTATTTCATAAACAATAATACATCTGTCCGACTTTTATAACATCTGATATACAATCCAGAATGATATTTGATTTTGTGGAACAACCGAACAACGAGTATAAGTTTAGTGCTAGTGTTTAAAACAGCCTGTTGATCTTCTCAATATAGAATTCGATTTCAGTTTTCTTTTTTTTTTCAGAAATTTGCCAACGAAGGCGGGGCTTGTGTCATTCGAAATCTTGAAATTAGTTTCAATTCAGGGGCCAAGATTAATTATAAAGATGTCTCCATTTTGTGCCAAACGACTTGCCAATTTTCCGCAGAACACTCTCCCCATTCATTGGTCCGCTGACGGCACTGACAAATAATATATTAACCAATTAAAAGAGGGATTTCGTCTAAAATTCAAATTCTTTCTCGAAGTTTGGTTACTTAACTGTGTTTTTTCTCAGTAGGAGGATCTATATTTTTATAGATCTCTCAAAAGACTTCTCGCGAGCAGGCTGAATAGAGTAATTATTTGAACTATCCCGCCCTTTATTGAATATATTCGTGAGATTCTTCTCATTTAATTGACCAATCAGAAGCGAGAGCAAATGAGCTTCTTGTTTACTTTCACAACTGAGTGAAGATACATTAATTAGGGCCGATTAACATCAAGCCAACCTCTGGGCCATGGTTGGTTAACCATCCAAATAGACAATAGTGCGCGGTTTTTCTAGTGGTTAACCTCCAGTCGCATTCGACCGCGAAGATGAGTCAATCCGAGTGTTGAAAATTAGGATGGCCAATCAGAAATGGGACTTGTTGGCAACTTACACTTTCCATGCAACGTGGATCGTTCAGGGGGTGGATACCGAAACGTTGTTATTGGTGCTTTGATGTGAATGGGGTTCATTTCTGGCCGTTCCCACTATGTTTACTATGGCATAGTCGATGTTTCCTATTCGGCCCCCTTAAGAGGCAATGATAATGTTCATGCCTCTTCATGATCATCTTCACGCCAAAAACGCCATGGCATGTCTCTATCTCATCGGTGCAAACTCGAAATCCGATCAGCTAAAATGGTCTTTTTGAGGAGAATGCATTCAAACCCACATTCTTCTTAGATTCTTAGATAGGTACCTACTTTAAACAATCACTAATGATTTGTCCATTGTTTTTTTCTATATTATAGAATTTTATATTTTAATGAATTTTGTTAACGCCCATAGATGTGTCCCTGTTTCGTTCACCAAATGATTTAAAAGATAGCATAATACACAATATTAAATATCACTCACTTGAGGGATAAACACGCCTTCTAGTTTATATTTAGTTGTTTATTTATAGTTTATGTGTATTGCTTTAGAATGTCCTACTCTCATTGACAGAGTTAATTGCAATCAGAAGTCAGAACCATCCGTTTATTCAAAAACAGTCGATAAACAGTGCATTTTATTATGACTGTTTGCTTTGTTCCGTTTAAAAATGTATAGTACAATTTGATTAAATTTAATTAATGAATCCTCACTGAGGATCAATTCCAGCTGTAACGTCTGCACTCAAGTTCCGGCCCGAAGCATGGCCTTATCTTTATTTTTTCCTTAACCTACTCTACACAATGAGGCATTGTCGTCATCGCTTCGGGCCTGAATTCGGCGTCATCCAGCTGTAACAGATATTCGCATTGTTACCTGCCAGCTTATTCTTCCACTAAAAAGCTCTGGCAAGTTACTCACCACAACATTAGCATCAGCACTGGGTCAGCCTTGGCTCTACCCCTGCCCTCCGCCACTGGCCCGAGCAGATAATAATGGTGGAAAAAACGTAACATTGTGTATTGTTTAGGTTGTATGTTGGTTGTTATTGTTACACAAATCCCGATGTGTATTTTTTCTGAGCGGAATTCATAAATATGAGTTAGAGACCGGGCTGACATTTTGAACTTCCTGGACGATGTGATGTCGGTCGCCGGCTCTGGCTCAAATATTTCCTACTGGAGATAACATCTCCTGTGAGGAGCTGGTTCTTCTGATACAACTGTGTGTTGTTTTGTTTATTTTTGGTACTGTGTTTGGTTTGTTTTCCATTCGGTTGGAACTGAAGCTTTTATGAAATAGGATAGCACAGCCTGTGGGACACAGAAATGTGCCGTCGCCTGTGTTTGTTTTGCTTTGTGGTCATATCATCCCCCGCGGAAAGCGTTTGTGGGGGGTGGGTACATCAGCCGATACCGGAGAGTTTTTGTTGTTTCTGTTTTGGGAATAATTATACAAGTTTTGTTACCATGGTTTGTTTCAAATTTGTTTCCAATATTATTCTAATAGAATTCAGAACGCTTTCTTTGCTCTACCTCCAACGTTTTGCCTCCCATGATGTCGAATCCTTTTTGTTATAGTACATTAGAAATGGCTTTCTTCATATTTTTAGGTAATGATAGTATGATAAGACTATATCGAGTTTCAAGATTGCTCGATTTTTAATTTTGTAGTGCTGATATGTTAGTGTGTTTTTGAAAGAATCTATTTTCCAGCTGAAAATTTACAATATTTCATGTTCTGAAACTGTAAAATTCATACAAAATATGTAACATCAAATAGTACTAAAAGGGTCTTCGGTGTACCCAAATAATTTTCATGCAATAGAAAAGGAAACGGAGAATAATTTCATGATTTTGCATTTCCCATTTTTTTTTCAGTCTAATAGCTGCACAACATGTTCACAATGCATAATATGAGCATTATTATTTACTTTTAGAGATTGAATAGCTCGAAGGGAATCGTAAAAGATTTTTTCCAAAGGATATTGGAAAACAGCATTCGAAAATTTAGAATTCACAATGTATCAAATACAGGGTGTCCCACCAAACTTGGACACCTCAAATTACTCGGCCCCTGAAAGAGTTTTTCAAAAATAAAAAAATCTAGGGTACATGTGCTAATTATGCGGTTTCAGTTATGAAATTTTTTTTATACAGGGTGGTTCAAAAGTCAGAAATTGAGGTGTCAACTTTCGACTTTTAAATGGATCGACCTGAATTTTATTTGATAATTTTACTTCTAAATGATTCCTGAGTACTTTTTTAAACAAAAATATTACATACAGGGTGGTTTTTTTTTTCGACCAATTTTTTTTCTAAATCTTGAATAACTCAAGTTTGGTTAATTTTTTCGATAACAAGAATAGAAAGTGTTTGTGCAACAAATACACGCACTTTTAATTAGCATCAAAATTTTTTATACAGGGTGGTTCACAAGTGAAATAATGACTTGATTTTTTTTTAAAACCGAGTTTTTTTAATTTTTTATTTAGGATTAATAATTCTCGTCTAATTTTACACATTTTTCGTTAGTCATATCGAAAAACAAAACTAAAGTGATGTACAGGGTGAGACATAATTTTTTTGTAACACCCTGTAAATGGGCAGTCAAAGAGACGCAAAATTAAATATAAAGACTAAATATGCAAGAAAAACTTTGATTTTTAATTAAACCAAAAAGTTATGGTGTTTTAACTAATATTGTCGCATGGACCACCTTGTAGATATTTTCTTAAACCATCATATGGGTAGTCGAAACTGTCTAAAATTCAACGAGGAGTCCAAATCTGAAAGAAAAAACATTAATTCAAAACGCCATGCTCAATTTTGTGTCTACACCTACCTACTTTTTATTTCAAGTTTTAAAATCATTCAGTGTGGACACCAAATTGAAAATGGCTTCAAATTCGTATTTTTTACTTGTTTTTCCCACATGATTCGAAGTGTTCGTTGAATTTTATACAACTTAAAGTACCTACATGATAGTTTAAGAAAATATCTACAGGGTGGTCCATGCGACAATATTAGTTAAAAAACCATAACTTTTTAGTTTAATTAAAAATCAAAGTTTTTCTTGCATATTTAGTCTTTATATTTAATTTTGCGTCTCTTTGACTGCCCATATACAGGGTGTTACAAAAAAATTATGTCTCACCCTGTACAACACTTTAGTTTTGTTTTTCGATATGACTAACGAAAAATGTGTAAAATTAGACGAGAATTATTAATCCTAAATAAAAAATTTAAAAAACTCGGTTTTAAAAAAAATCAAGTCATTATTTCACTTGTGAACCACCCTGTATAAAAATTTTTGATGCCAATTGAAAGTGCGTGTATTTGTTGCACAAACACTTTCTATTCTTGTTATCGAAAAAATTAACCAAACTTGAGTTATTCAAGATTTAGAAAAAAAATTGGTCGAAAAAAAACCACCCTGTATGTAATATTTTTGTTTAAAAAAGTACTCAGGAATCATTTAGAAGTAAAATTATCAAATAAAATTCAGGTCGATCCATTTAAAAATCGAAAGTTGACACCTCAATTTCTGACTTTTGAACCACCCTGTATAAAAAAAATTTCATAACTGAAACCGCATAATTAGCACATGTACCCTAGATTTTTTTATTTTTGAAAAACTCTTTCAGGGGCCGAGTAATTTGAGGTGTCCAAGTTTGGTGGGACACCCTGTATATTGGAATGAGAGAATCTCATATTTCTCTTTTCCCCCCTACCTGCTGGGAACATAATATAAGAAACACGAGATTTTCAAGTTTCCTCTGACAACCACGCGAGGTAGAATGAAGGTATGAGTAGTTGAGTAGGCATAAGTCGTGCTTCCAAATCCTTGAATCAAACCTTAACCTGCCAATGGCCTCTGTACTCTAATTAAACAATTAAGGTTACCCGTCTGGAAGGCGATGCAGAGAAATTGAGGCGGTATAGGTTAATTTTATTACAAACAGGTAATTACATTTGTTTATTTTATTTTGCTGCAATTTCCAAGTGATAATAAAACAGAAACCATTCTTGCGTCGAGTTCTACCAAATCAAAGGGCAAATCATTTTACGAGTGATTCATAAGACCTTGTCCATGGTTGAAGTTTAACCATGTCTGATGTACTAATATTTACATGGTGTAATTATGTATTTGGCTACATACTCTTTCAACAGCACTCTCTACATTGTTTTGCACATGCCTTTCTATACAATTCCTTGGAATTTTGGAAAGGAATAGGTACCAGGTACCTACACTACTACCTAATAATGCAGAGCGCGGTCAATACTCTGATAGAACTGCAGCTGACCAAAGCAAAACTTCATCTAAAACCACAACTCTATACCTAGGTACATATTTTATACGAATCTGGATTTTTCAAATAATTATGTATATCTGTGATTGAAGGACGACTCACTTTGAATATTTTAATGCAATTATTTTATCACCTTTACCAATCAGATTCTCATATTGAATTGGTTCGATGTTTATTTATAAACCCAACTAGCGGGTTACACCCGCCGCTTCGCCAGCCCATCAAACACACACAACGCACACGCACACACACCCACCCACCCACACACACACACACCACACACACACCACACCACACACACACCACACACACACACACCACACACACACACACCACACCACACCACACCACAGACACACCACACACACCACACCACACCACACCACACCACACACACACCACACACGCACACACCACACACAAACACACCACACACAAACACACCACAACCACACACACAAAGCACACACACACACCACACACACACACACACACCACACACACACACCACACACACCACACACACACACACACACACACACACACACACACACACACACACACACACACACACACACACACACCACACCACACCACACCACACCACAACCACAACCACACACACACCACACACACACACACACAACACACACACACAAAATGTCATTTAGGTTTGAAAAAAAACCTGAATATTTTTTGTCGCCCATCTATTTTCTGGTCTTCCCCGGCGTAGCTCAAGAATGGCTCATCAGAATTTCGCGATCAATATGTCAAATGAAAGCCTAAACCCTTGCCTAAAACTTTCTTGCTCTGAGTTGATAGGTCGTCACTTCAAATTTCGAGAAAAAATGTCATTTAGGTCAAAAAACGTGAATATTTTACATGTTACCCATCCATTTTTTTACCTTACCCGGCGTAGCTCAAGAACGGCTCATCAGAAATTCGCGATCGATATGTCAATTGAAAGCTCGAACCCTTGCCTAAAACTTTCTCGCTTTGAGTTGAATGATTTTTTAAAGGAAAATAATAAAATGGAAAAAGCGTGAAATCATCGTTTACAACGGTTCAAGTAAAAAAAACTCAATCCACAGAAGAGGGGAGAATACTGTGGCTTATAGAGGACAGAACACTGTGGATTAGAAAAAAAGCGTGAAATCATCGTTTACAACGGTTCAAGTAAAAAAAAACTCAATCCACAGAAGAGGGGAGAATGCTGTGGTTTATAAAGCGGATAGTGTAAAATTTCCCGCTTTTCATAAGAAGTAAAATCCTTTTTCCACCGTGGCTGGTGCCGCAGTTAGAATATTATAATAAAATCCTTTCTTATTGCACATATGCACATCTACAATATAAAATCAACTTACACATAAATTTTTAGCTACCAAAAATTTACCGGTACACAGAGAAACAGTGATAAAAAGGTGAAAAGAGAAACAAACACACACACACAAAACAAATAGAGAGAGAATGTGTCGAAAACCTTGAAAATTTTGTCCTCAGACCCTTGACTACAACTTTCTCACTCTGAGTTGATAGGTCTCACTTCAAATTTCGAGAAAAAATGTCATTTAGGTTAAAAAACGTGAATATTTTACGTGTTACCCATCCATTCTTTTACCTTACCCGGTGTAGCTCAAGAACGGCTCATCAGAAAATCGCGATCGATATGTCAATTGAAAGTTCAAACCCTTGCCTAAAACTTTCTCGCTTTGAGTTGATAGGTCGTCGCGACAAATTTCGAGAAAAAATGTCATTTATGTCAAAAAACGTGAATTTTTTTTGCGTCACCCATCCATTTTTTATCCTTACTCGTTGTAACTTAACCTCAGGGAGATATAACCTAGCCTAGAAGAATTCCCTGATCCAACCGGACCTATGTTCAAAATTTCAGGTTTCTCGGTCAAACGGTGTGGATTTGTATAAAGAACATACATACATACATACATACACACATACATACACACATACAGACAGCTTTCTTTTATAGATATAGACTAGCGGGTTACACCCGCCGCTTCGCCAGCCCATCAAACACACACAACGCACACGCACACACACCCACCCACACACACACACACACACACACACACACACACACACACACCACACACACACCCACACACACACACACACACACCACCACACCACACCACACACACACCACACCACCACCACACCACACACACCACACACACCACACACACCCACACACACCACACACAAACACACCACACACAAACACACCACACACACAAAGCACACAGACACACACACACACACACACACACCACACACACACACCACACACACCACACACACACAACACACACCACCACACACACACACACACACACCACACACACACCACAACACACACACACACACACCACACACACACACACCACACACACACACACACACCACACACACACACCACACACACACACCACACCACACCACACACCACACCACACACACACACACACACACACACACAGACACACACACACACACACACACACAAAATGTCATTTAGGTTTGAAAAAAAACCTGAATATTTTTTGTCGCCCATCTATTTTCTGGTCTTCCCCGGCGTAGCTCAAGAATGGCTCATCAGAATTTCGCGATCAATATGTCAAATGAAAGCCTAAACCCTTGCCTACAACTTTCTCGCTCTGAGTTGATAGGTCGTCACTTCAAATTTCGAGAAAAAATGTCATTTAGGTCAAAAAACGTGAATATTTTACATGTTACCCATCCATTTTTTTACCTTACCCGGCGTAGCTCAAGAACGGCTCATCAGAAATTCGCGATCGATATGTCAATTGAAAGCTCGAACCCTTGCCTAAAACTTTCTCGCTTTGAGTTGATAGGTCGTCGCGACAAATTTCGAGAAAAAATGTCATTTATGTCTAAAAACGGGAATTTTTTTTGCGTCACCCATCCATTTTTATCCTTACTCATTGTAGCTTAACCTCAGGGAGATATAATCTAGCCTAGAAGAATTTCCTGATCCAAAGGGACCTATGTGCAAAATTTCAGGTTTCTCGGTCAAACGGTGTGGATTTGTATAAAGAACATACATACATACACACATACACACATACAGACAGCTTTCTTTTATAGATATAGATTCGTTGATTTTGTGGCTTCACATAATCATGTTACCGGTTGCAATATTCAGTTCTCAATAACCTTGGCTTTGAAAAATATTCGTTGCTAAGTTGGCAGGAATGGTAGGTGTTCATTACATTTTTTTCACAGTGAATTTTTCAACAGAATGTAGTTGCGTGCTTTTTGTAGATTGATGGGTAAACTGGAAGGAGTATATCAACAATATTATTCGTATCTCTGAAATAATTTAAATTAATACTGGGTAAAAACCAGCGGAATGGCAATTCTTGGATCCGTGGTCACGAGGTCTTGCTTTAAATCCAATAAAATTGTTATCCTTGTTGTGCTGATATTTGGTATTCGCGCAGTTGGTGAAACTCCTGTCGCAAGAAAACTGTAACAGTTGATATAGGGACGGTAAACCTCCAGGCTTCTAAGGAATAAAAAATGCTATTCCTTGGGTCAATCTAGGAGTTATAAATCAGGCCCAATGTTATGTTTTCCTCTCTTAAGTCTACGAGGCTGTATTATCTGACCCACAAACACAAACTCGTGTTAGTGTTTGGTCGACGTGGCCACCCAACCTCTTCTTCATTAAAGTTCATTCGACCAAAACAAAGGCCCTTCCTCCTGTGATTTATACGTTCCAGATTGTGACTCCCTCCCCCCAATTTTCTTGTGCTTCACCATTCAACACCTCTATTCTAAAGCAAACTTGCCCCTACCCACCCCCACCCCCTCACACTCATGCTCCACTTGATTGTCTTGTAATTTATACTCCCTCAACACGCCACGTACCTGTCCAAGTTCTCAAGAACTAAAGTACATACCACCTGGCTGTATATGGTGGTTAGAAGTACATACTACATACCCACTGCTGTTTTCAGCGTGATGATGGGTATGAATCGATGGATATTCAGAACAAGTGAGAGAGTGAGTGTGATTGACATTGAAATATATCACATTAATCATTAACAGCTATCGTCTCCTCCTCTTCCCTCTCTCACATCTCCCTTACCTTGCTCTCTCTCAACATTTATTATCCCCCATTCTGAGTTTTAGCTTTCCAATTTTTTTCCATCACTGCGTTATCTTCTTTCTTCCTCCCGAATTTACGTCTCAATATTTCTCTCCATTTACTCCGCCTTCTCTTTTAGAATTAAATCATTTTTACAGCGAAAAATATCATTTCCAGGAAATACAATTCCTTACCGATCTTTTTGTCTAATATCAGTGGCTAGTGGGCTAGTTGTAAAAATAGTTCCTTCGGATATAAGTTCAAGATGGTGAGAGAGTAAACATTCTAAAATTCCTGAAGGTGAAGGTGGTTTGAAGGATGTAAAAAGAGATCCCATTTTCGAATTTTCGCCTATATCTCAAGAATTGACCTTTGAATGTAGTGAAATTGAAGCAAATTAATTTGGGTAAGTTTTGATTCTAAGCTACGCCTCTGACGCACTCTACACAGTCTTTTGAGGTATTTATCAGACAATAGGTAGAAGAGCAGTTTTAATATTAATTATTTCATGAAGTACCCTTATTAATTTATTAATAAGGCATTTTTGTAACTAATTTTTACTATTTGGAAAACTTACATACCAGACAATCTTCAAACAACACTTGCAAGCAATTGAACTACAAGATTCCCTCTCTGTACAGTACATACAATACCTGTTTGATTCTCATTGAGGCATGTCCTTCCTCAAGTGCACTCACTCAGTCTACTCATCACTCACTAAACTGGTGAGGCGCTAGGAAGCGTGAAATACTGTCTGTGTAGCAAACACGCACTGCTGCCCTCACCCGCTCAGGCAGAGATAATGGGCCATGGGGTCCTCGAGATTTTCTTCACACGAGATTTGGGACATAAAACCATGGGACTTGCCTGGGTGTAGTTTTAGGCGATAGTTGTTGTTGTTGTAGTAGCCAGCTTGGCTACAGCTGGAGGGTGAGTGATGGTCTCCAGCCAACTTTATTTCAAAGTTGGCTCGTCCTGAACCACATATTTCTATGTGCGATCAACCATCATGAGGACATAGACTTTTCTTTATAAGCCATTAACTTGTAAGGGTTGGCTAGTCTGTTCTCTGTTTATAGTCCTCTAGCGAGACACTGGTCTTCTCCCTGTTTAACGTCCCCCAGCCAGATAGTAAAACATATTGACTGTCTACTATATCTGATTTGCTTTTTCCTAAATTCAGGGTTTTAAAAGCCATGGGTCAGCTACATTTTAAGCACTCTATGCCCGCTCCTTCGGTCCACTAAAACCGAACAACTGATCAAGCCCTCACTCAAAGCTTCATGTATCACCCAGCATAAGAGGTAATTTACAACACATGGTGACCTGGGTTCGATTCCCAGCGGGGGAGGATTTTTTCTGCTCTGTACTTGGATGTTCGGGGTCCACTCATACCTCGTGAGGAAAAATGAGTAGCTGCTTTAATGTGAAGCAGTGACCAGTGGCAGAATCTTAGGCAAAAAAATAATACAAGATATTGTAAATTAAAGTGGTAAAGTCCTATGATTCTGCGCTACCCACTAAAATTGTGACATAATAACACAAAGAAAAAGCATTATTATTATATTATTAATTTATTCATGTTGAATTTTCTTTAATGAAAGTTAATAGATTATATTAATTTTAACATATTAGTTTACCATCGGTTCAACTTGAGTGGGTTCATCACTCCAAGCTTGAGTGTCCATAACGTCCTGCCCACATGTATGAATAATTGTGTTATGTATGTACTGCAAGTTTACCTTACACATTCACTGAGCGTGAAATATGCTTAGTGTGTTTTATGGCCGGTGTCTGGATGGTTCTGGGTGCTTGGATTTACGAGGATTTAATTAGCTGTTACATCTGTCTAATTAGCTGGTTAATTAGGTACGAGATTTAGGAGTCTTCATGGAGCACCACTAAATACTAGATTTGTTCAATTTAAATGAAGTCTCTTTTTTTCTTCACATGAATGACATGTTCAGTGAGTAATCAAGGTTTGATTGTATAGGATTTGTAGGCACGTAATGTAAGGATGATGAGTTCCATCACTTATGTCGTCTCTGAGGCTCAACATTTTTAGCTGTGGGTACAGTCTACTTAATAATTTATACAAGTTCGGTTGCAAGTAGCAAGTAGTTAGTTAACTTATGCAGAAATATGTGTCTTTGAACAGCTTGTACTTCTCTATTTTGCATGTCATGATATTCGATTTAGAGGAAATATTTACTGTATTACAAGCAAAATGTGGATCTTACCACTTTCCTTCCATGTTGCATAATACATCCCAATTCTCAATATGTCTTAGCCTAACACCATTTTGCAGTTGGGCTCCACTGAACACTTGTCGAGTTGAAGGTGTTAGGTGACTCTCAACAATACTCCTAGGTTCATGTCAAAGGCTGTAATGAAATCTGTCAGTCCAGTGCTTCATGTTAGATACACAATGGCCTGATGTTGCTACTGAACAAGGTGCAGTCAGGCGTGGTGGCAGTGACACGAAGCAGGGAACTAGGGCGGAGGAAACATTAGAAGCTATGAGGACTGCCTCCCCTGTGCCCCCATTCCGAATGAAAGCGATATACATAATCTTCAATCACCCGGAAAAGAGAAAAAATTGCAGAATGCTCTGATCCTTCCCCTCTGCAGCTTCCTCCACAGTTTTATCCTTTAATGCTGAACAAACACAGACACCTGACACAAATTCTTCTGACTCAAGCTCTCCTTGCTCCGGCAGCATCAGCAGCATCAGTATTTACACTGGAAAATCAAGACATGATTATACAGGGTGTTTTCAAGACAAGGTTTGATATTGTGTACAGAGTGGTATGAAAATTTGTTTATTTAGCATTTTAATAGAGCGTTATGTACTGCTACTCGTAAGTTATAACTTACATAGGATTATAATTATTTTTATTTTCATAACAGAGAGATATCAGTAGGTGCAGGTACACCTATAAAATGTATTGCCAGTTTATTGATCCGACAGTAGCTCAGTAGCTTGATCGATAAGGCGTGGACTTGTAATCTGGAGGTCGTGGTTCAAGTCCGGTTTCAGCGTAGATTAGTAAAGCGAGTTTGAGTAGTTGTGATATCGCGAAAGTGATTAACACAAATATGAAAACTATTGATCCGACAGTCTCACGGGAAAACCTGTATCTCAAAGTTTGCTTATCCGTAATAGTCAAGATCTGTACTAAACTTTGTATCACATACTTTGAGTCATACAAAATTCTGTCATTTTTGTTTACGCAGTAACCCTGTAGCCTCATTGAGGGTTCATAATGATAAATAAATAAAGGAGAAAGAAAAAATGTCAGTTTGGAAAAATAGTAGAAGAGAAGAACGTGTCTCGCTTTCGTCACGAGCATCATTTGCTGTCAGTAATGATGTCCTCATAGACAGCCATCATGCTTCAGATTTATCTTTTGGTGAAAGAACTCCTTTGAGATGGAAAGCGCTTGTCTAGATGATAACTATCACAGCTTGACAATCTATTTGCTACAAAGTTTCTCGAGCACCCCATTTCTCTTGGTATTAGACTATCTTGTTCAGCAAATAGTATCTTGTCTTGACTGATGACATTTTTTAATAAGTTTGCTCAAGAGTCGCTATCGAGAGATTTACTTCTTCAATGTAACATTTTTTCTGCTATGTTTTTTTTTATATCAATAACGGATTTTAGCTTCTGTATTTTTTCTTTCTTTTTTTTACGTCCATATCTTCATGTAATTTGTTTTTGTATGGTACTTATTTCATTTGAGGTACTCGTTTCATCATAAAAAACTTTAAACTAGTATTTTGGAATAATATACATGTATGAATTAATTGTATTACATACATTATATTTATCCATCATTGAAACTGTATTTGTAAACTTATTGATACTATCTAACACTCACATCGTGTGGATAGGGCGCAAATGAGCAATAATGACAGTGATTAGAGTTGTAGGTATCCTGATATTGTACATTATCTGCCCTCGTCCTCATGAGATCTTGAGCGAAACGACACTCGGATGTTCTTGTTCCCACTGATCACATCTGACATTCAGCCAGATCTCTCTTGGCACACCACGCTACATTTGGGCATAAACAAGCACAATAATTGTGTTGCTCTTTACGAGTTCATTGAGAGATCTCTGGAGTAAACGGCTGTTATCCATGCTGGTAGGTATTGGAACCAGTTCTCTATCTGATGAATGAACTGATTACGACATTGCATGTGCCAGTGCAGTGCCCACACATGACCCTGAGGTGTGAAAGGGGAGGCCCAAATAGGTCGACGCTGTGGACGCCTCTGCAATTTGGAACTTTGGCCCGATCGGTCCTGCTGGACAGACCTGTACATTTTGTCCTTCTGATGCCTCAGGCAATATTGATCTTGCTGTCGCTTATTGATTTGGAGGCTAGTGAGAGAAGACTTTTTCTTGCGTCTTACTTTCTCACCTGAATTGGAAAGTAGTGCAAGTATCTGAGATATGATTGTTGAAGATTTGAAAATTATTTCGTGCTATAATTCCGATATGGGACACATGTTGCCCTTATACAAACATTTTGTATAAGGGATGGAAACTGTCATATTAAATTTATGTTCTTGTAGCCATAATAATATAGAGATAATTGCTCAACAATCTAGGAGATTAATACTGACCGGGTTGCAAATACAGCAAGCCCCCGCAGAATTATGAATGAATGAACAACAGCGACTATATGAGGGGTACATAGTGAGAAATCTATCTTACTATCCATTGCCAGAACCATATCCACAGCAACGAGCATGTAGGGTACACCTAGTGCTGTGTCATTTCCATTTCTTCCTGTGATGGGTAGTCGATCCATTGATGCGCTACGACACTTTGTCACGGTGACCACCACAGCAATCAGCAACGGATGGATCATGCTTGATTTTTTCAAAATGAACCGAGTTGTTAAAGTTCAACAGTAATGGTAGGTTTATATTTACCAAAACCGAATCATTTCTGCATTTATTTAAATAAAAGCAGTCCCAAGCTAAGTTCGAATGAAAAAATTAAAGCACTACTTACTGAGTTTGTATTGTCTAGACTTCTAGAGTCTACGGGAGATTCTTATTCTAAACCGACGGTCAAAGTTAAACAAAACACTACTGTTGTTACGAACTTGTCCACAACAAACAGTGTGTCTACGTAAAGAATAAACTATAGGTTATTAGGAGACCTAGAGCACCGGTAGTTTTTACGTCTTGGAGTTCTCAAATATACCTTTCATCCACTTGTGTGTAGGATCACTTCGGCATAACCACATGCAGAGAGACCTGTGCAAGAGCCAAGTGGATGTCCTTACTGTGCACATTCAGGGCAGGTGGGAGGGCGGGCTATAATCAGCCATCGTGTTGCTAGTGAGTGAGACTGCAAGCACCATGAGCTATATTCAGCTTCGCTGACCTTTTTAGCACAAAAAACAATGATAGCTCACGCCAAATGTTTGCAATTCAACCATTCCCGACCTCCGTGCTCTTTTGACTACCGTTGATTTTGATCTAAAAGTTGTAGGTTCGAATCCAATTCACCGATTTCAAGTAGGTGCATGCATACGATATTTTACCATACCTTCCTATCAATATTTAAACAAATTGATTGTATATAATATCATATTATTTTTATCAATTATTTTAATAAGCTTGATTAATTCTAGTTTTATGCTCTGATAGCTTTTACTAGAGTATTTTTATTTATTGTACATTATCTGAAGAACCTCTGTATTTGCGTTGAACTTTTTACTAGAACTATTTTTACTGGAACTCTCTTTTACGTCTCTGAAGAACAATTTTATTTTCATACTCCGGTATTCAAAAATAAACTTTCAAGGAGCATTATTTGAACTTTCCTCGAAAGAAAAAGTTGCGTCAACTCGCGGAAATGTTGAACTCAGCCAAGCTCAAAACAATTTTATCGTCGCGAAGTAAGAAAATAGATCTTTTGTTCTAGAGAGTTGGAGCACGAACGGCAAGAAGCTTTTCTGTGAGTTGAACTTGTGAAGAACTTTACCTTTAGCCCTTTAACTTCTCAATTGCATCCGACAAGTCAGATTAGACGGTTCAGTTTCCTTAGTCCTGTGAAAGAGGTTGGGAAATGAGATTCATTTCTAAAATTGAATTCACATCTTGGGTCTCCTCACTTGAGGTTTCTACTAGTACTTGTGCAAGTGCTCTCCATATTCAGTGTGTCTTATTTTCCAGGAAATCTTTTTCCCCAACAAGAAATTTGTAGTTATAATAAATCTTGTCAATTTATTAGATCAATTTTTATTCAAGTACCCCGGAATTCAACCTTTTTTCCCCTCCTTTTTACTGGCCTCTTCAAGCAAATCATTATAATAGAAAAAAGTAGATTCGGAAAACCAAGAGCAATTGAATAAGAACATCCTTGACTTCTAAAAATACTCACCATTCCTTCTATCGCGATCGTGTTGTTGGTTGTTGCTATGCTTCGTTGTGGAAAGTTTTAATTAAGTTGACCGAGGACTTTAAGTTTTCCAGAAGTGGCCACTTCATAATATTCTCTATTCCCCGGGCGCGGAGACAGGATAGTTGAGATTAGAATGTTCTCTACAAGTCTTTCATTATCCGGCAATCCTCCAGGGGCTGTCCATGCACGGCAGTACTGTAGCACGGTCCAGTGTAGGGGTCTGGCAGTTGGCTAAAATGGCAAGAACTTAAAGAACATTGCACCAGGAATCAGAAGGTTAGTTTTTAAATCTTTGTATAATTTCATTCAGTTCGTTCGTGCATCAGAAGTTGCGCTCGGGATTACTGAATTTGAGATGAAGAGTATGACTGAAGTGAATCTCCCTACAATTATTTTGAAAATGATAATCTTTAACACCTACTTGTTCACTTTGAAGTATCTTTCATCATAGGCTACAAAATTAGCAAGACAAAGAGTCTAGATTAGAAAGGAAGCTTTATGTCTATTATAACATGGAGTAGACTAACTTTATAGATTTCAGTGAGTTGATAATATTCAGCAGTTTATTAGCTGTAAGAGTGGTTGCTCTCATCAATATGCCAAGAGGTCTCATCCGAGGAAGGAGAGAAGAGGATCCTGTGGAAAACATTTTCAATTAAAATCCCAGAGTTTCACCTCAAGTGGAAATAAAGGCAAAAAAGTTTGTAATGAACAAAATTTGAATATCTTCCTGCTACCGCCATGTAGAGTACCCTTCCCAAACTGGGTGAAGACAGCAATGTTTTCTAGTGAGGTGAAACTACTTGGCTGAGGCAGCCAGTTTCACGAGTGCTTGTAGAAGGAACTGAATTTCATTATCGTCTTGAAAGCAGCGGAATTTCAGCGAAATTTTCAAGATTATTACCAAGTATTCCGGAATCTTCTGATGACTTTAAGTGGAGAACTAATGAACAAATAACACAAGTTTCTGGAACCATGTTGCAACTTGTGTTATTAATGGAAATTGTCATCTTGAACTTACTCGAGTTAAGATAATAATTCATTACCAGGTAAGTTTGATACAAATGACAATATAATCTAAAGTTAAGTACACAAATTTATAGATATTTACATGTTTGTATATTGCGTGTGTCCCTTTCAGAGATGTGTCAACAGAGATAAAACAATAGATTTTATAATGAAAAACGTTATCTAAATAACACAACTTTTGGTACAGTTACAGAATAGGTATTGAAAAAAAAAAATATTTACAAATTGATCCATTAAGATAATTGATACATACCATAATGTCCGCAACAGAGTTGGAGTATAAATTACATTATGTACTCCACATTGTCTACTTTATGACGTTCTTCTCTTAAACTGTCTGATGGTTTATTTCAAAGTAAGTACCCAACACTTCACAGCAAACGATTCTATTAGAGATAATAGAGTTGAGGTAAACTTTAAACAAAGATTGAGTGGAGAAAAGATACAAGCCTCATTATAGTAATCGCTAAGAGCATCCTCTGCATAACCAACACAGCCAGCAGCAACAGCACAATCAGCAACTCAGCGATGAACATTATCTGAAACACAAAAGAGGATCTCTAGAGCATCTCTCGTAAGACATACACATACATAAGTAGACATTGGAAGTGTATGTGTAAATAATAGAAGAGATGAAAGCACGTCTGAAGCCAGAGAGCACGTGCCTGCAGGAGAATTGAAAGTATGCTATTGTGACGAAATGAAGTTGCTGTCAATTTTCAATCAAACCAAGAGGAGCAGAGGATGTGATGAGTTCCAAATGAAACTTGCCTTCCCATTCAATGGCAAAATTTTTGTTCAGCTAAAAATATTGAAAATAAAATGATAAAATCAAAAATCCAACATTTTTATATGTTTGAAAAATTTTCAGGTATATTGTTGTGGTACTACGTAAGTATAAGCTTCTCTATGCTCTATTATTATATGAATCCGTCTTATCGTTTTATTCGTCTCTGTATACTTTATTCTCAGACATGTCAATTCTAGTAATTTCTCATTTCACTTTAACTCGGAAAACCTCTTTATTTCTCACCTTTTCTGTTGGAAAGGAAGAGAAGGACGGGCCACAATATTCACCTTTCATGTAAATAATATGGGGAAAAGGTTGTAAAGTTGTTGAAATTTCCATAATGCTTTGTATACACATTTGAGTGTAGCTGTCGTGTTGGGTAGGTGATTCCCCAATGACGCTCTAAGATGTAACAGAAATTACAGATGGGGTTGTTAATAAGAGAAGCAGGAGAAGGTTACAGGTATGAGTGTGAGTGTGAGCAGGGACCTTGACGGAAGACTAGTAATATGTAGTAGTAATGGAAAAATGAAGCTCTCTGAGGTGGAAGGAGTGGAGCATATGAGATGCGTGGGAGATGGAACACGGAGAATCTATATCTGTGTTTGTTTTGCTTTAAGAGAAAAGAGGGGGTATAGTTGAAGTTTTATCAATATTTTCGAGTCTTTCTTATCATAGAAGTTCCTGGTGGAACGAGTGTGGAATATTTTTGGACATGTTTCAATATTCTTGTTGGGAGCGCAACGCGAAGGAAAAGTAAACATTTCCATCCATTGTCATGATTCCCTCACCCTCCTCAATAGTCCTCATGGCAAGATTGCACTTCTTCAGCCTGTCAGACTCAACCCCAGGCTTTGGATGTCATCTTAGAATTTGTTTCTGTAATCATTCAAAGTACCTATTCAATTGAATCTCAAACTTTCACGTTGAATTATCCAGGAAATCGTTAGCTAAGTCGCTTCTTTAAGATTTTAAGAACCAGGGTTTTGCTTTTGATAATTAATACATTCATGGCTCACATAATTATCATCACTTGCTTCAGTATGAGATATTTGCTCTCTTGTTTTTTAGTAGCGTAGCGTCAGTAGCAAGCCGGGTTTATAATAACTTATTTGTATACTATTGAAAGAAAAACTTGTATTTTTTCAAAAACATTTCCTATGACCTAATTACATTTGCAAACTTGAACAATGGTCCCGCAGTTAAACGTCCATTTCATTTTCTGTCCTTTGTTCCCTGAACTTCATTGAGAACAAATTCAAAAGTTTATTAATCAAGTACACAAAAGCCAGGGTTAACCCTTCAACCTGAAACCACCCGCCCGCATTTAGGTGTAAAAGTACTCATTACATAATTTATTTGTACCACCTAATGACGCCACAAAGGGTTAGAACTTTGAAAGCACCGAAAGAAAGTTTCCCAAAGTTTTTTTCTGTTTTTACAGGCTGTTCCGATATTCTCTTTTCTTTCTTTTATTTTTATGAAAGAAGCTCATTTATACATCATGAGACCCCGTTTTTATTCAAATTCGGAGCAATATTAAAATGAGTTGAACTCTTGATTGAAGTTTTGATTGAATTTTGAGTTTGTTGTTTTTGCTGGTGGGTATTGTTTTCAATTCTACACTCAACTCTTTCTCATTCAAAGTATACACGTGCAGGAGTTGTCCTCGATTAAAACTCCTCAATTGTTTTGAAAAGGATTGAAAAAGTAATAATGAAAATTAGGCAACTTGATCAGTGGTTGGTCAACTTGAAATTAGGCAACTTGATCAGTGGTTCCAGCCGATCCAAAGAGAACTTGTAAACGGTATGTTTTGTACCAAACACATTTTTTCTCTCTAGCATAAAAATGTAAATAAAATAGCTAATATTGTCTGTTGATATATTGTCAGAGACAACCATAGAACAAGCCCATTATTTCAACAAAACCAAACACATACAAATTCACCAACACCTGATAAGTCTTGAGCAGAACTATAGCTGACTCATCATATTTTTCATTAATTTTTTCAACCTCTTTCGTATCTCTGGGTGTTCTTCTACTTCTTCTAGTTGTCTCCCTGGTGAAGGAGGAAATTGATTTACAAAGGAAATGAGTTGGCTTCATTTGTACTAGCTGTGCTCCCATTTCATTTTCATTGTCTCGCGTCAGTAATGATGGAACTTCTTCTACTACTGCTCGCACAGTTTGTGACGGATGAAAAATAAAAGCTAGTATCATTTGTTTTCATTTGTCGGGGGTTATTCTTTTCTTAATAAGAATTCCATTCGTTTTCCCCAAGGATTGTGAGGGTAAAGTGGTAGCTTTTAATCATCCCTGAAAATATTTCCTTTGAAATCTCTTGTTTCAAAAAGATATTTTACTTCCGAGAAATTTCTAATATTAGAAATCGGAAGTATTGTGTTCGTTTTTGTAAAAAAAAAAAAATATTTTTTCGCTCCGATTTCAATTTTTTTCATATTTCTGGACGTTTCATAACCTCCTGAGCAAATTTGGTTTTGTGTCCGTCTGTCGGTCTGTCTGTCTGTCTGTCTGTCTGTCTGTTAAAACGATTCCTTGTAACGCGCAAATCTCGGAAACTACTCGACCGATTTTGATGAAATTTTGCTCACATCTAGGAGACATTCTGTAGATGGTCCCATTTTAAATTCATCGAATTCGTACTAGGGGCTCTGGGTGAAAGAGACCATGCGCCTGACCACTAACTTTTTACTTAAATGCTTATATCTCGTGAACGGTACACCCGATTTTGATGAAATTTTGTAAGAATATGCATATTATTGTTTTACATAGGTTAATTATATTTATATTTAAATTAATTATAATTTGACTCTGATATTTAAGAAAATCCGAAATTTTGGACAATAAAGTCAAAAAATAAGAACCACAACTTGCCGATACAGAATTTTTTGTAGAATCTAGAATGTAGAAAAAACGGTTTTCTACCATATAAAATAAATTTGAAGAAAATCAGTTCAGCCGTTTCGGAGATACAAGTAATTTAGTATAAAAACTCAAAATTCGCACGTGTACATAATGTGAAACAATCACGAGGAAGTATTGTGTCCATCATTGGCAGTGTTTTTTCTAATAGATTCGTAAAGTGTAAATGGAATATTATTAAATTAATTTATTTCTCAATCATAATAACATAAAACCTTGGTCAATCTGTCAAATAAGTCCGTTAGGCACAACAGTCAGTCCTTTTCGTATTATTTATCATGGATTCAACAATAATAATCATTTAACTCTTTTATTCAAATATCATGAGCTCAATCCTTTTAAAGTCTTAAAGTTCATACTATCTTGACTAATGCTGTTTTTTATTTCACATTTTGTATATAAAAAAAACTTCCACATTCGATATTTCTAATGCGATTTTTAGGGCACCTGGAGGCAAGTCGTAAAAATACACAAGGAAGTATTGCGAAAAGGTCACAAAACAGTGGAACACGCGTTACCATTGGAAATCATTAGACTTCCATCAGACGAGCTGGCATAAGACAAGATAGTGCTGGGAGAGGCAGGAAGGACATAAAAATCCGGAATAGGAGTGGGAAGAAAAGTTTTATGTTCTCCTCGACACAAATGTGAAAGGAAAAATTATGAGTGGCATGATACATTTCCAGACGCAATGCAGAAATCTCACAGCCTCGGGTGAACGTTTCCTCTTGAGCGTCCTGACTCCCTCTTGTTCCCGCTGCTAATGTACCTTGTCCTGCTTTATGTTGCACGGGGATTTGTGTGAGCTTTCATAATTCCGACGCTCCTTAAACGATCCTTTCATTTGTCGAATCATGTGTGGAATACTAAGTTATGTCTCTTTATTTTGTCTTTTCCTACACTCTTTAAGGGTTTCTTTAAAAGTTTTAATGATATAGTTTCTTATCTACTGCAACGGTATCTGGAGAGGAAAGTGGCAAAGCGAACCTATTATCTCGCTCAAAATGCGACATTATGATTATCCATTGCGAGAATGGGTCGTGAAAGCTGTAGTGCAATCCTCATCCCTTTTCTTTATCCATTATTGTTCTCCTCAAAAAGTCAAAGAAACTTTGTTCCAGATTTTATCAACTGCACGTAGTTTTACCTGTGCATCTGCTGTACAAACGCATTCAGCTTGATAGGGAGAGTGGGATTGGAACAGCCTAGACCGTCTGGAGCCTTGGGCGCGGAGATAAATCACACAATTGAGATATGGAGTGCTCTGCTGGGGAGATCCAGAAAATGATAGTGGTGTACGGTAGCAAGGCGCAAGATTTCTGAAACTTGTGGCGGCTTTGCATAGTTTTATTTATTTATATGCTTTAGTTGGAATCATACATTAACTTTCATTTTCTCTAACCATCAGCGGATTTCGGTTGTAAAAAGAAAACATCTCAAATATTCAGACATTTCTACAAAGAAAATGCTTTTAAAAGTTAGAGTTGTTGTGATCTTGAATTTTCTTTATATTTCTACTTAATGCGTAAAAAACTGTTTTAATTTGGATGTTCTTACCACAAAACTATATATCTTAAAAGATTTTATTTCTGTGAAACTGTGTATGCCATCATATCACTTGACCAGTTACAAAAAAACCCAAGGATTGTTTATTTAATATTTTATCCAATTGTCATATTTTCGTACAAGGATACAACTACACTAGAGTGTACACCCTGAAAGTCTAAGCTTATACATATTTGTAAACCACCGCATATGCATCAGCTAGGCTACCTAAGCTTTTGATACAAGCATATTAACCATCATCCTTGACAATCAAGTCACCTTACTAAGATTGTATCAATATCTAGAGCTCACCCCAGCAGATATCACGAGCCGAATAGTTCTTCTATTCATTCTATTGGATACTATTAGCTATCTGCAACGTATACTATGCTTCTGACGATGGTATTACTGGTTTTATCACTAGTCATAGTATCCATACTACTTTTATTACTAGCAATACTGCAATACTTACTAGCACTACGAGTATCATTATCATTGCGTCCTCCGGGGAGTATACAAGTCCACTGGTGTTCCATACTTACAGCAAGCCCGAGTAAAGTTCATCCACAAGCTCTCAAATGTTACTCCTGCCTATAGTCCTGCTACTCCAACGCGGATTTTGAGTCTTCCAACTTTAACAAAATTGTTCAGTCCTCCTTCTCGACAAATTCTTATTCGAATCCTTACTGATCTCAGACAGCTTCAGCAATATACATTATAGAATACCATAAAGCTCTCAGCTTTAACATTCTGTAAGTTTGTCAATACATTTATTATGTATGTATTTGAAATGCTTGTTTGCATTTCGTAATTTTGTACCAACATTGAAATGATAGCAGATCTTAAAAGGAATAGAACTTGGATTCCAAATATGCAGTATCTATGAATTGGAAAAACATTGTAGTGAAGGAGCAACTACAAAAATGTGCTGTAGTAGAAAGTGGAAAACTTGATTGACAAGACGGAGGAAACTGAAGAGGAAGCGGAATAAAGGAGAGGAGGCGAAATTAGTAAAACAGATTACCGGGAGCGGATAGAGAAAATTAGATTTGTGGAAAGAATAGAACAATCAGACCGAATTGTCATAAGGAACAGAGAATATGTGTGAAGGAGAAATTTTACTGCGAGCTCCATATGAAGGTGGAGAAGGATGTGAGGTGGAAATGAGGTTTTGATGTAAAATTGACATCGGTACCTATCAGGTGGGTGTTTGACAAAACGGTAAATTTATTTCGTATGTACGTGGGTGTGTTTGCTTTGAAAGTTTCGTGTATTCTGGTAGGAATATGTTGTACTCCTTCAGCTCTAAGAGTTCATTATATCTCAAGCTCACGCATGTTTTAGTTCAATCTTCTTAGCTTGTTCATGTTTCATGTTTGTCCTCAATGCACTCAAAATAAATGATTTACAAAGTATTTTTTACAAACGAGTGTTCACGTCTCAAATTTCAACCCTAGAGCCGACATTTTTTTCTTACTCGGAAACTCTATTTGCATTTACCCTTCATTTCTGGCAACTCTCTTTACAGTTATTTACTTTTAGCTACAATATCGAAACTTTGAAAGAATACCACATCATTTAGCTTTTTTCGTTCTTGAAAATCTAATTGCCCGATCCAGTTTTTACTTGTAACCAAAGCCGAAATATCGACATTCGTAAAAGGAAAATTAGTTTCACACTTAGTAGGTTGTTGCAACAGTTAATTATTATCAAAATGCTAATGGTCTACGATCTAAGCTTGGAGCTTTAAGATCAAATGTTCCACTCCAATCTTTTGATGTTCTTGCCTTCACCGAAACTAAACTAATACCTTCTTTTCTAACAGGTGAGCTTTGGCTTGACAACTTTTCTGTGTTCCGCTGTGACCGCGATTTACAAACAAGCCAAAAATCTGGTGGCGGTGGCTGTCTCCTAGCTCTTGACAACAGATTTTCCTGTACTCAACTTCCTCTATTAAACAACGATGTTGAACAAGTTTTTGTTCAAATCACTCTTGGTCCTAACCTCAAACGTCTTGTGCTGGGTGTGGTCTACATACCTCCTGACGCTCCTCTTGAGTCATATGAATCTCACTGGGAGGTGGTAGATCACCTCCGTAACCAGTATGTCTCTGATAGCTTTATCATATTGGGAGACTACAACTTACCTGACTGTGACTGGGGGGATCCTTCTGTAAATTTCATTCCTTCGGGTCACTCAGAAAAATCTAGGACAACCATTGAAAATGTATTCTTTCTCAATTTTCATCAACTTAACAATATTCGTAATTCAAATGGCAAAACACTAGATCTAATTTTTTCTACAGCTTTTCATTACGAGTGTTCCGTGACAGCGCCCGATCCTCTTCTCCCAGTGGAGTCTCATCACCCACCTTTACTCCTCACTTTAAATTCCCTCTATCTTCCCATTCCAAAATCAGCTGTTCTGAATGATGAGACCATCTATAATTATCAAAAGGGTAATTATGATCTTATTAATAGTATATTTGATAATTTTTATTGGCCTTCTTTTCTCAATGAGAAAAACACTGTTGATCGCAATGTCTCTCTTTTCAGCTCCTTTGTCTCTGATGTAATTAAATGTTTTGTCCCTTCTCATGTTAAAAAACATGATTCATTTCAGTGTTGCCAGATTCAAAGGTTTTCCGCTGATCTCAAAGGTTTTTAAGGTCGCAGCGGGAAAATCAGAGGTTTTATAATTTTAGGCTGAAAATCAAAGGTTTTCAAAGGTTTTAATACTTTGAAGCAATATTTAAAGAATTTAACATTTATACTTTCCATTTTGTTGAAAAGTTTCAATTTCTAATAAGTACCTATCTCTTAAAATCATGAGAAAAATATGGGACCTAAATATGTAGGGATATTTTCCTTCAAGAAGGGATTTTTTTAAAAAATAGTTGATGTTGCTATGTTCACATTGGTGAATAGACACCACACCAGATTAAACTCACTTCTCTTTTCTAAATTTAAAACAAAAACAAAAAATATTCATATTTCAAATTCATTTTAACAAAACAAATTAATCGATTATTGCTTGAAAAAATAATCGATTATTATTAATCGTTGTTTATATGTTCGATGCGCATCCCTAACGGCAACGTTGTGCATATTATCCCTTCAATTTAATCAGATACTTCATCCGTATTTGTCAGAGGTTTTTATTGTCAATTCAGAGGTTTTTTTCGTGGAGCTCAGCGGATTTTTTGTCTACTATCTGGCAACACTGATTCATTTCCTCGTTGGTACTCTCCACATTTGAAATGCCTTCTAATAGAAAAGAAAAAATGTCACCAACTCTACAAATCTTCTGGACTACCTCACTTTTATCATCAGTTTTCTTTCCTTCGTTCGACTTGTAAGTCACTTTCAGAAGAATGTTATTCACGCTATCTTTCTTCTGTTGAATTTGCTGTTCGTCGTGATCCTCGATATTTCTGGAAATATGAGAGGACCATGAGAAAAGATCAATCCCTACCCAAAAACCTTCATTTGGGGAATTGTGAAGCTGATTCCATTCCTGATGCTTTAAAATTATTCTCCCACTATTTTTCTTCAGCTTATTCTCTGGTTCCCACTTGTTCTTCTGATTTCAACTTTTCATACTCAGATATCATTTCTTCTACAACTATCTCTGAAAGTGACATTCGTCTAGCTCTTTTTAAACTAAATCCCCACAAAAGTATTGGTCCTGATGGTATCCCCCCTCTTTTTCTTAAAAAATGTTTCTACACTTTGTCCTCTCCTCTACAGTTCATCTTTAATCAATCTCTTTCAACAGGTACTTTTCCTTCTTCCTGGAAGCATAGCTTTATTAAACCTATCCCTAAAAAAGGCCTTCCTAAATCAGAAATATCCAACTATAGACCAATTTCTATCCTTTCTACTATTCCAAAACTTTTTGAGTCTCTTCTTCTTGATCAAATTTTGCCTTTCTTTCTTCGTTTCATTATTGTTAATCAACACGGTTTCGTTCCCAATAAATCTGTTACCTCTAACCTCCTTGTTTATTCTAATTTCCTTTTCAAACAGTTCTCCAAGAATACCCAAGTAGACACCCTATATCTAGACCTAACTAAAGCCTTTGATCGGGTAAATCACCGAATTCTGATTGACAAATTACAAGCCAATGGAGTTTCTGGAAATCTCTTAAACTGGTTCTCTTGTTACCTTTCTAATAGAACTTCTTCTATTAGCATTGGTTCTTCTTCTTCTCAACCCTTTCCTATACATTCTGGAGTTCCTCAGGGCTCTCACCTTGGCCCTATCCTTTTCTTAGTTTTTATTAATGATGTCCACCTCTGCCTTTCGAAATATAATATTGAATTTCTTCTTTTTTGTGATGATTTTAAAATATACAAGGCTATCAATTCCGTAAACGATCAAATTCATCTCCAAGAGGCCCTGTCTTCCTTGTGTGACTGGTTTAACACCAATTGCTTATCTGTTAACCCTTTAAAATGTCACAGCATCTCTTTCACTAGGTCTCATTCTCCATTTCTCTACTCTTACTCTATTGGCTCTTCAATTATTCCTCAAAGTGACTGTGTTCGAGACTTGGGTGTTCTTTTTGACACAAAGTTAACTTTCATTCCTCACATCGAAAAGATTGTCTCTAAATCCTCTAGTATGCTTGGATTTCTTTTTCGCTCCACCAAAGACTTTTCGAACGTTCTTCCAACAAAAATCCTTTATTGCTCTTTAGTTCGAGGAATTTTGGAATTTGCTAGCCCTGTCTGGAATCCTTATTACAATGTCCACTGTACATCTATAGAATCTATTCAACATCGGGCATTGAAATTTATGTCAAAAAAATTCCGACTTGGATTGAGTTCCTATGAAGCTTTGGAATCTTCTCTCTCTCTGCTTCCATTATCACACCGTAGATCACTTTATGATATTATAACTCTTTTTAAAATATTGAATAATCAAATTGACTGTCCTGAACTTCTTAGTGAAATTAATATCCATACCCCATCACCTACAGCTCTCTCATTAACACGTGTACCTGTTCCTTTTTCAACTCCTCTTGCTCGCAGAAACTACCTTATTAACGCACCACTTCAACGACTTCAAAACCTTGCGAATGAACTATCTGATGATATCGATTTATTTTTTACATCTGTGCCACAACTAAAATCGTACTTCTATCAACAATATCTACAATCTGATAGCTAATCCCTTCTCAATTTCTTCTTTGTAAATACTTTCCACTTCTCGTTTTTTTTTTTTTTTTTTTTTTTTTTTTTTGACAACTTTTTGAAATAGGTATGTTTATTTATTTTTTTGTCATGTCTTTAGTTAGGAAAAAAATAATGTATTAGTTAGTACAGGGTCCGCCCGTTCAAGTGTGTAAATAAATAAATTAGTATGTTGCTTGAGACTTCATTTTTCGATTAATTTTCAAAGATTACACTAATCCTTATCAAGTGTTTGTATCATATTTTGGTGATCATAAACAATTTCATGAGTTTTGTACTAATGACATAAATGTATTGATTTGTCCGCAGGTATGTTGTTCTTCAGTACTTTGAGACATCAGCAAAATTAGGTGTTCTGATATTGGTAAGTCTAAATAAATTGTGCTATGTAGCTGAGTTGCTTTTTACCCGTTTATTTAGAAAGACATTTTTTGGACAAATTGGTAACTCCAAAAAGGATCAACTATCAAAAATCTTGTTTCTTACACATATCAAGAAAGGGAGAGAAAAGAGGTGACCAATGAGTCCTGTTATCCTGACAGTCGATCTCAAATTAAAAAACTCATCTTTTTATCCGTGAGCAATCAGCAGAGGAGCGTGCCGGGGCCGGGTAACAATTAATTACCCGGTGCTTATTGTACCCGCGGGGAATAGGGATAATTTGTATTAGCATTCCGTGGGAAATTTATGCGTGTTCATATTTATTCATACATTTGTAATACGTTAGATAACTTTCAGGGTGCCCCAGGGATGCAAAGGGTAGAAAACGTAATGAGGAAAAATAATTAGGACCCCGAAATAATAAAGCCCTCCCTAAAAAACCTCTTTGACATGCTTTGTACACAACATACATACTCGTACATACCTACTCGTCTTCTTGTTCTCTTTTGTTATCAGTAGAGTTATGATGTTTTTAGTATTATTATTTTTTACAGCCATGTATATTTTTTAAAAGAAATGGAACCGAACTCCGTAGCTTGATTGAGAAGGCGGGGGACTTGTAACCTGGAGGTCGGTCGAGTCCCAATCTCGGTAAAAATTTAGCAGCGTTAATTTGAGTAGTTGTGAGATCACTAATGTGATAAACACAAAGTACAAAGATTTTTTTCTTTATTCGAACTTGGCATAATATATAATTATATAATATGAATTCACTGATACCTCTAACATTATGGTTCACACTGTATTCAAAATTCCCTCCTCCCCTCCTCTACTCATTCAATTACCTCCCTCTTATTCCTCACCTCTCCCCTATCCCCTGTTTCCTTTCCTTCCCACTCGTCCGCTTTTGTAAAGGGTCCGTATAAAATTTCTGTTAGTTTCAACCACAGGACAAATGAAACAATTGTTATCAACCCTTGGATATCAGCAGGGTCTGATCTTTCTTTTCCAACACGTGAAGCTATTAAATATTAAATTAGGGATTCTCTTATTAGTTTTATATAACTTTTATAACAAAAGAGTCAGTTGCATAAAAGGGAAAAAAAGATTCATTGCCTCTGCCTGTTCCCGTCGTTTCTACCTTTTAAAAAAAATATAACATCCGAGTATTTTCCCCTGTTTGTGTGAATTATGATACTCATGGTGTCTCTTAGCTTGAGGCATGTACTTATACTACCTATATTATGCTGAGAGCCTACTATGGGTTAAAAATATGTACAAGACTAGCGACGGGTTTGCTGATGGTTTTTACCTCAAACTACTTTGAAGTTCTTCGTAGATTAGTAGGTTCATGACAGTATGAACAAACTCAATTTACAAATTAATTATGTCCTTCTATTAGTTGAAATAGTAGTTCAAAAATTTATACAGGGAGCTTATTCTAGTCAGGGTTAACACACTTAATTAATTTAAAATATCTTTCTATCTATTTATCTAGTTATTTGTATTATTATTCTGCATGATCCTGATGGTATTATACCTCTGGGTACCTATTAATCATTCATGCTATTGCTCTCTCTACGTCCCTGATTATTATACATTACATCATACTCAGTGTTAGGGATGTAATAGGGATCTCCACAGGGATCTTGGATGGCCATTCCATGTTGCGAATAACGCGGGATGGCAAACTACCGCATAACATTTTATTGTTCTTCAGGATTCCCTGTAATCCTGTGCGACATGCGCTTATTCTCATACTGTATCCAGTTCACATTGTGCGTCAACAAATTCCATAATCGTAGGTGATACAACGAGTGAGTCTGCTTCTTTTTCTATTTCGTCTACCTATGTACGTTGTAGGACGTAGGTATTGCTCCTCGGGTATCTCTTTATATTCTTTATTATACACCATTATCTTACTTTTGCATTCACTATGCAACTTTCTGACATTTGTGTAGGTATTCACATCATTCAATCTCTTCCATTTCTGAATTGCTCCCTTATTGCATGTTCTTTTCTCTGCTCTACCATTTTTGCATCATTCTCTTATCCGATCAATGTCAGTTGTTTCAATCTTTTCACCCATGCATAAGTACTTATCTTTTTAAATCATTACTCTTAGAGATTTTACCATAGTTGCTTAAGAAATTGCGGATTTCTATATCTATCTTGCTCTTTTTTTAGTCATCTCGGCGTAATGTCACCTTCTTACACATTTTATCCTATCCCATTCAGTATTTCTGTAATCAAACATCGCGACAAAGGTGTGAAGAACGGTCTATACAACGGTCTATATTCTACTTCGATCGCTAATCTATGGTACCTGTGTAATGTAGTGCACTGTGTTTGTATGTGGAAAGTACCTAGGTACGTAAGTTTTTCCCATCCCTGTTGCTGGTATGTTCGTGAAGATTTCTGCTAGAATGAAGGAACGTGTCCTCTTGATCCATATCTCTCCTGGTCCGTGAAATTTCAGTGTCTGTCACGTCACGAAGAGCTCTGTCAATATCAATCATGTTTACAGTGATGAATATTTCAATATACTGGGACTGCTCAAAATCTGCATCGTTCATTTTCCTTTGTTTCGACTTTCATGACACAGAATGACAGAATAGTATATTCGTATGATGATCTCAGGTATACGTACGGACAAAGTTACCGAGTATTTGTCGTTAGCTTATTGTAATGAATCTTGGTCTTTTTGCAGCATTTCATTTCTCACTTGTACTTCCGGTGCTTTGCAAAGATTCCCCTGTGACGTTACAGTATGCATACGTATTTGTACGTTTCTTGATATGAATACATTTACACTGTACTGTAGTTCAGTGTTAAGATCCATCTGCTTGGAATTTGTTTTATTTTGTGAAATAAGAGGTGGTGAAAATAATTTACTGCCATTGATTTTTGTTCTGTTCTATAGAAATGAATAATAAATGAGAAGACATGTATGGAAGATAGTATTTATTTTCATTTTATTCATATCTTGACGATTATACATCGATAATGATGAACTAGAACATTGGAAATGAAGCAAAATCTTTTCATTAGAATTTTCCTATCCATACTTGGATTTCTTTTCTACTACTATTCAGCAGGAATTATTCGAGGACCCGGTATTCGGAAAATCTGCATTCAATAAGAGAGAAAATCTACATTAAAGTAACAGTGTTCCATATTTAGATTACAGTTATCAATATCATCTAGCTGTAATACACTCATTCCATGGAGACTGTATCAACATTATTGTACACATACAATCATTTGAATACATATACATTATACATGAATGGTATTCTATTGAATTAATGAAAGTACACACTATATACAATGGTCCAATATTGAATCTCTCTCACTCGTTATCTTATTATTTGGTATTTCTGTACCAAATGTTTTCGCCGATCTAGATCATTATATTAGAGATTAGTGTTTGTGATTTCATGTAACAGCTCTTCTGTACAACGTATAATATTGTATTATTGTATCTTGCCATTTTCAATAGAGTGTGAAAAGAAAAATGAATTCACATTTTCACATGATTTGGATGGACAATATTAGGAGTCCCAGATAATTGCACCTTGATGAGCATCAAATTTTCTTCACTTTTGTCCTCTTTCTTTTTATTTAAAGATGTTGCATTTTTTTTTTTTTTTTTTTTTTAATCGTCGCTTTCAACTGAATGGTCATTTCAATGGGAGTGTTACCCTCCATTAGCAGGAAACTTACAAACCTTCTACCTGCTACCCACATAGTTTTAAGTCGGATATTTATGAAAAACTAATAATACCCGTTACATTACATTACATTACATTATTTCTGGGGGTCTTTTCTAAAAGAAATTCCTATGTGCTGCGTCCATTATTTAGAACTATTGCACCCCATTCAGCTCACTCATCACTTTCAAAAACGTCTGCTGCACTAAAAAGTTTAGCAGGTGTTATATAAGTTTCACATGTGTTTGTTTCCAGCTTTTGTCCTGAGTATACAAGAGTTTGGATTTTTGAGAGTGACTTGATTAGGATGGAGAGGGTGTTCCCTACCACATTTATCGTACTCAATGGTGTCATTGTATTACTCCAATGTTGTTTCTTAGGAAATAGTGACCTGGTAGTAAACCAACTATTTCTCTGGTGTTTGTTTAACCCAGTCAACAAAGTGTCTGAGTTATTTTTATTTTATTATCATTATTTGATTTTAATTCCAACCATCTACAAATTTTCTGAGTTGTTGCTTATTCTTTGATGTTGTTCAACCCAGTCTACAAAAGTTTTCTGAGTTGTTGTTTTTTTTTTTATGTCATTCTCTGATATTGGTTCAACACAGCCTCAAACGTTTCTGAGTTGTTAATATCATTAAATGATCATTTTTTTTTTTTATAATTTTTATATGCGTTGTCATAAGAAATTATAAAAGTGTTTGGTAAGATATACCGCTCACCCGGCCTTAATAGAACTTAGCCATGTCATTTGCTTACATTTCCAAGATGCCAATGCAATGTTACCAGCCCCGGGACATGCACAAGCACTTGCAGTGGGACCAGCCTATTAAGAGTTATCTAGGTGCACACAGTTCCGCATTACACCCCTGTGTACCCTAGACCGAGGGCCAAATAATACCCGTTAGTCCATTGAAAATAATGAACAGAACTGCTGATAATTCCACCTCACAAACATCTGAACAACTCTTCTGCAGAAGCCTTCACAAAGTAGCAAATAAATTGAAAGCTTATAAGTGTAACCTTTGAAATCAAAGCGTTACGAAAGTGTGAAAGCATTAAATATATTTTTTATATCTAAAATAATATAATAAAAAAAGTTTTTTTCTGAAAGAGATTCAAGCGCAAAAGTTGACAATAAATTTCATAACAATAATAACTCATACACCACACTCAGTTTAGTAATCATAACGATCCAGACCAGGGACGTTCTTATATTATAATTTATCGCTCAAAATGACAGTAAGGAATTTATAAATAAATTAAATAGAGGTTGGTCCGTGGAAGAAGAATTAGTTGGTTGGATCTCGAGTGCTAATGGGATCCAGACAGCAATTTTTGAATGGCGGAAACCTAATAAGCGTTTATATTTTACACAACACCATTAAGTTTCTCATTATCAAAATAAACGCTAATCAATAAATCGAATTGAGCATAAGATTTTATTTAATCTTCGAAACAAGAACGTCATGAAAAACATTTCAATAAAAAAAATGTGTTGGAACTAGAACATAATGTATTATTGACTTCTATCGAAGATAATTGATGTACCCCAAATACTTACCATAATAATAATACTCTTTTAGTGGAAGGCAACCACTAGGCGAGGTTAATGCTCAAAGCATTTTCTACCACATATTTATCAGAGTCTTATTATTATGTGGTCACAAACTCAAATTAATCAGGAAAAGTGTTTTTTTTTCCTCATTAATTTGAGTGCACTGGGTGGGATTCGAACCAACCGATCCCTGGCTACCTATGTAGTGACTTTCAAAAAGGTAGTTGAAATCTACATGATTTGAACATTTCCCGGGTACGGCTACCGATCACTTGCGACAATTTACCTGAAAAAACCCGACATTTGCGACAACACAAAAAGGTATTCACTGTAACGTTTGCGACAATATCAGACAGACAAAGGAACAGGTTAACTCCTTTGTTCATTTCGGAATTTCCAAATAAATACCGGGTCGACTAAAATATGGACGTATGTGAATTTATCCGATTTAATGAATTCCTTCTCTCATCATAGATAAATTTATTTTATTTGAGGAGACTCCTTGTCAGAAAAACGGTTGTCAGACTAAATGTTGTGTTTCGTTAGCCGGCTAGGATAGCTTGGGTGAGGGGCTTAGGTTAGGTTGAAATTAGCGCAGGGTTAGACCGGGTCGCTACGCAACCCGGCCTAACCGCCTGCGCTAATTTCAACCTAACCTAAGCCCCTCACCCAACCATCCTACCCGACAAACTGAAGTCAGTGATCTATCGTGCAATCTCACCTTGTTAACTTTACCTAACCCTATCTAACAACAAAATTCCTCTAACAAAAAAACACCTACCAGTACGAACTAAAATTTGATTCACACTGTATGAAACATTGAAATCTATACCTGCAATATATTGTCGCAAATGTATGGTTTGAAACCTTTTTCATTGTCGCAAATGAATCGGTTTAAACAAAAGATTTCCGCAAGTGTCGAATTGCGCCGGGTACAGTACCTATTGTCAGTTATAAGGGAATTGAAATTGAAATTCCAAGTAACGATCCTGGTCTAATACAATCAATGGTTGAAGGGAACGATGTGTCAAAAACAGAAGGAGAAAGAAATAAACTCGGGGTGAGGAAGGAGGGGGAGAATGTAAGGAAGGGGAAGATGAAAGAGAACTTGAGCGAGAAAAGGGAGAGAAAGGAAAGGGTGAAATGGAGAGAGAAGAGAAAGAAACAATTGGGAAAGGGTGAAATGGAGAGAGAAGGAAAGACTTCATTAGTTTGATACCCAACCATGAATACTTGTATTTTAAACAATACTCAATGGAATAAATTTTGGTTTTTTTCTTTTGTTTGATTGCATTTATTTGGATGAATTTTCATCAATGTGCAAAGGTTACACCACTTCACTGCCTGAGTGCGGTTGTTCGTAAAAGTTTAGGACTCAATAGTTCATGGAATTTCATACTTATGAAGTTGAAATCTGTAGATACCTTTTGACCAAGTTTCGATTTAATTAGACAATTCCATTAGATTAGAAATCGTGCTCACAAAATAATGTGAGCACGATTTCTAGTTTTTGGGAAGTGTAATATTAAGGACTATCTTAGTCTCTAAATTGGGCTGATAATTGTCATGGATTTTTTATTTCGTATTAATTTTAATGAAACATAAATGGTAGGAATTGAAATTCTATTTCAAACAAAGGAAGAATAAAAAGCGTTGCAGGTTATTTCGCTAGCATTGCACGTCCCAGCATCCCCCAGCTTGCAGAAAATTAGTCAGGAACAGATTGCGTCCTAATTGCGCAAGTGAACAATTAGCGAGCGAAACCCCCGTCATATGTTTCGCGAATCCTTTGCGTCGCGTCGCACGGAAAAGTCAACAGACAGCAATTCATTTGTATACCAGGAATTAATTTTACACATTTTTCCTACTTGTCTCCTCGCTCGTTTTTGCATAGAAAATAAGCGCACAAGGTTCTTGACACAAAAATTAAATTATCACTTGAAGCTTGCTTGTTTTGCGAAGAAAAAGTTAACAATCCTTCAATTAAAAGAATAACAAACAACGGCGTTCCAGAGACGGCTGCAGTTCTCTCTGTCTGCTATGTAGAAAAAAACTTGAACATCTCGAGAGTTCTGGAGATGACGGAAAGCCTGGTAAGGGGGGGGGGACCTCGCCACCACGTAGACCGGGGACAACCTTGGAGTGCCACAATTACGCTATCACGGGCAATGGTCCATGTGTATGATTTTATCAATGCCATCGAAGCTCAAAAATGACCAAGTCTTTAAATTTGAAACTTTCTCCACTCGACTTCTGAATATTTTATGCCATTGTTCTAACTCCTTGTCTCCAGCATAACAGGAGTATTATGCAACATGTAGGATTCACACATGCACGGCGCGCGATATCATGACGTGTTGCCTTCAATCGAGCAAAAATTTTAGGTGTCAAAGTAATGAAAAGAGTCCGCAGAATAGAGATGTATTTATTTGCTAACATAGTCATAACATTGATGCTGAAACTCCCGATGATAATGTAGTTCTGAAAATGGCTGTAGCGTGTGTTGCGAAATAAAAGAGGAAAGGAAACTCAACTTTTTTAATTGCCAACTTGCCTGGCAAATATGCATAATGCAAGCCAAGCTTTTTAACCCTTACTCTCTCTCTCTTCTCTCTCTCTCTCTCTCTCTCTCTCTCTCTCTCTCTCTCTCTCTCTCTCTCTCTACAGCTTTCTTTCTCTCTTTTTTTTTCAAGATACATTCTCCATTACAGTGTGTTTCATGAATTTCTACAAAAAAAAAAAAAAAAAATAGAAATTATGCGAAATTTCCAAGCAACGAATGCATGGATTTTTGATTATTCAAATTGTCTGATTGATTTTATAACTTCAGGGGATTTTAAATTTTATCAGGTAATTCTAACGAAGCAAAGAGAACAGAGAATATTCAATAGGTACATTTAAAATGTAGGTAATTACTCCATATCTGTTAGCGTAATGGGACTTCCTGTCTCGAGCCGACAGTCTAAATAAAGCACTACTATACTATACTATACTATATCAACCAGGGTAGATGTACACATTATTATTAATTCACTAAGTATACCTGTCGATCTATAATCAAATAGTAATCGTGCACAATAGGACATTGGATTTTATAGCCCATCCGGTATCCCCATAGAAAACCTCTAATGGGACATTTTCTCTCCAACTTTCTCTATTATCATACACATTTGCAATTATTATAATTTACCTCCTCTCTCCCACCACTTCTCCCTATCCTCCCTATTTTCCTAGTAGGTAGCATTTGAAAATGATTTTGCTGCCTCCCCCTCGCCTCTCTGTATGAAATAGCAGCATAAATACGAGTCCACAGTTTCATATGTTCATATTTTTTCTGCATTTTAAAAAGCAAAGAAAGTATTTTTTGCAAGAAGAACTTTTTTTTTTCCGCATGTAAATATTAGATCGCCAAGGGCTTCATGAAAATGGGTTGGACACCCCTCACCTCTGCTGACCCCACGCTGATAAGACCCCGGGCTGGCTGGGTTGCTATCGCCTGCATTCTGCATAGCCAAGAATAAAATGAAATACAGCTTATGAATCTTTCTCCGAGAAATGTAAATGTTTTTAAATATAAAAAATGCATTTTTCTGTTTTTGCTATCAAGACTAGGAGTTTGAAATTCCATACGGTCCTGGAGCTATAGTATAGACTGGGAGCCACAGTGACCAGAAGTCCAATGCAATTATGGTTTACCTAACATTTAGCACAAATTGGTGGAACATACATATACGTATTTAAATAATAGTCAGTTTTCAGGGCAATTTAACATCGTTCTCAAATAAAAACTGAACCAATCATCGACACTCGTATAGTAAAAACTGAAAGAAGTGCTGAATTATTGCTTATCTATTGAACGCCAGGTTCAAAGTGTCGGTGGCACGAGCGTCTTATGATCTGAAAGTACTCTCAAGTCAAATACCTCGGAGAAATCATAGATATAGTCCGCAGTAAAGACAGTGTTAGCACCCGATGTAATGACGGTCACGAACTCAACAAAGAAACATTGAAAAACCTTTCAGCCAAAAAACGATAAGTGGTTCCTTCTGGTGAGTTTCTCGGGTTTAAAGCGAGAGATAATTTAGACATCCCGTGAGTAGCTAAAGCTAAGCTCAACTGAAACTGGTTCTGGAGCAAAGCCAACGGGTGACTCCCAACTTGTGAAGCTTTCTTTCTTCCTTTCCAATGAGACAGAAAAATAGAATAGATGTTGGTGGAAAATAGAGGAGAGAGTCCAAGAGATAGTAATTCTACAGTAATACATAATTTGTATGATGATAAAATTAACGGTGTTTTCTCCTATTTCTACAATAGGGAATTCATACCCTAGGAAAATGGCTTTTATATTCATGTTGGTGAGAGTAGCCTTATTGGACTTTTAATAGAGTTTAACCAAAGTTTAGAAAGCATAATGTAACATTATTTTTTGACATATGGTTCCCCGAACTGTTAGCTTTCATCAGTTCCATTAAGTCTACCGAAGGGGATGGTTTTGGCAGTATGTTTTCATAGGAAATTTTCAATGTAATTTCTTTTACAGGAGTTGCGATCAGAGTATAAAAATCCAACCAATTTATTTTAAATCTTGAGGCAAGTTTTGTTCTTTTCAAATTTGCGTTTGACACTCACATATGTGCCAAGAATATTTCAAATTTCCCGAATAAATCAGACCACATGGTGGAATTCTTCTTGCTAAAAACAACAACGACAAGATACCCCACGAAGGCTGCGACGAAAAGACAACATTACCCTTGCACTAGTTTTCTTGAGTCGAAACACATTTTGTGAGCAATGTGTACAACATATGCGTACTTCTCACTGCGGAGAGAAAGAGAGAAGTATAACAACATTGGAACCCAATGCAGAGAGACCAACATGAGAACAACTTCTCATAATGAAGACCCAGGGCGAGGCAGGAACCAGAACACAAGACAGAAGAGGTCCTGGTGATTCAGTTGAGCGGTTTCCAAGCTTGATGAATAGCTGACATTAAAATTTGAAAAAGTATGTGTAAAGACTACTGGTTTACCAAAGTAACTATCCCTAAACTTGATTTTTCGAGATCACGGAATCAAGTGCATATTGAATTATCGTCCCGAAAAGTCCATGAAATTTTCGGGACAGTGGCTTTTGTCTGTGGGACCTTAACTTTTCTCAAATTATTTGAGGTGACTTCACAAATACCTGTTCAGCAAGTACCTAGGTAAATACATGGTGGACATTTCAAACCCTTTTTGAATGGAAGCTAGGACGCAGAGTTTGAGAACCCCTGACCAAGCAGCTTCTGATATCCCAGTCAACGAACTTGGGCCGGGGCTCTCATTTGACACCGATTGGTTTTTGCTAATGTATGGATGAGCCCCTCAGCTGCAGAGGATCATGAACGTGCAGGTACTGTTACTGGATGAGGATGCTCTCTTGAGAGTGCCGCTTTTATGGTGCAGTTTGTTCTTATCATAAAAGCTTTTTTCGCCAAAATGACCGGGTTTTTTAAAAACACATTATGCATCGTAGCGAGAAGAGAGAAATAAAAGAAATAAACAATTAGAACTTGTGACTGCATCATCATTATGTGCAAAACTTCACCGAATCTTCACAATCAGTAGTAAGAACGTAATATTATACGTAGTTCTTACTATCGATGTTCAACTATACATCCTTTCATCAAACCAGAGATGACTTCACGGGCGATTACGAACTCCACCTAATTGACCTTTGCATACTCGAACTCCACCTAAATGAACATTTTCGCATGTCGCACTCCACCGATTTCAAAAAAGGTTGCAATACGAACTCCACCGATTTGTATTTTTCTACACCCCGTATAAGGTTTTTTTTACTTTAGTTCATTCATTCTCATGCATAGATTGGAGCTTATATACTTTAATAAATACTAAGAAGGCCATGCCTCAAGAATATAGTAGGGTTAGGTAAAATACATAGAAGGCCATGCCTCAAGAACATAGTAGGGTTAGGGATAATACATAGAAGGCCATGCCTCAAGAATATAGTAGGGTTAGGTAAAATACATAGAAGGCCATGCCTCAAGAATATAGTAGGGTTAGGTAAAATACATAGAAGGCCATGCCTCAAGAATATAGTAGGGTTAGGTAAAATACATAGAAGGCCATGCCTCAAGAATATAGTAGGGTTAGGTAAAATACATAGAAGGCCATGCCTCAAGAATATAGTATAGTGCTGACATTACTGTTAGAATTAAATATAATATATACTGTGTAGTTTGTAGTAGGGGCCTTTAAGACAAAGGCCCCTACTACAAACAGAGAGCGAGTTAAAGAGTTAGCTGAAATCGTAAATATCCTCTGTCTTGCTGAGAGCCGGCGCGGCGTCCTCTGTTTCCTTTGTTCATTCTCTTTAGTATTTTCTTCTCTTCTTTTGTTTCGTCTCCTCCAACCTCGCCTTGTGACAGTTTCGACTCTGCTCTGCATAAGTTAAATAGATGAAGGCATTATGAGAAGGAAGCACAGCGCTGGATGGGGAAGGGAGAAAAAGAGCTTGGCAGAAAATAAAATGGAAAAGTATTTCCGTTAGAGCTTTGTGTAAGTATGTGTCGTTTTTTATGTTTTTAAATGTATTGCAGCAGCTATAGGTATAGTTCTACGAATGTGCAGGCTATGTGCAGGAAAGCTTTGTCATTTGAAACACATCATCGTCAACATGGTAACTGAATGCTGTATTACTATACGAATATAGACATTGGCAGGCTTTCAGAGCTTACTGAACGCGAAGAGGGATTTTTAGCCCTCGATATAAATTTTTTGTGCTTATGGTGCGCTCTGTTACAGGATTCCAGCCAAAGTGCTAAGTTCATGTTATGTACGTACATTACATAGGTATGTATGTAATATAAATAATAGTAATGAAATATAACTCCGGAGCTCTCGATATTTTAGGTTTACGAGTATGCTAGTTTGCTAAACATCTGTATACGTTACTTCTTCATAAGATCATAACTATATTTTTCCATTTCTTTAACCTGACATTTAAGGTAAAGCTTCTTCTTACAACTATTAATGTCCTAGTTTCTTTTGTGTAATCGTGATCATGGTCAAGCTAATGGTAACTTTGTAAATATAATTGAACAATGGTTAATGCTGCTGAAATACCTGTTATTGTTCCATTTTCGATGATTTTCTTTATTGCTTTTTCGTATGGCTTCGTAGATCTCTTGTTCAGCATAATTCAAGTTCTTTGCTAGTGGATTTTAAGTGAAGGTATCTAATTAATCCTTCTAAGAAATATATATGAAAATAATAGAATAAACAGCCACTTTAAAGTGATTTGTTTAATGATTTCAATAGATTCCCAGTTTTGCACGCAAAGCTCGTTGCTTTTAGAAGCAGCTTGCTGCCTCCTGGACTCCTGATGTATAAATAAAGACCCCCTAAAGCATATTTGTGCTCTGAATTGTTTTTTGTTATTGGACAGATGTTTGTTTACTTGTTGTGGAGTTCCTCATCGATCACATTGTTATGAGTAGGTACAACATCTGTGCTCTGAGCATGCCTTGAATGGCAGGTTACTTATACATATAAGTAAATCAATATAAACAGAGTTTACAAAGTATTAATAACATTAAACTTGTGAAATTAGGCAATCTTAATTGAGTAATGTCCCTTTACTGAAAATTAATTCATTATCTGAGGTTTTATGTGCGGTTTGATATGAACAAGCATTATAATACCGTGGAATCTCTGCACAATCCTAAATAATAAGATGTCAAGTATTTTGAATCAGAAAGTTAACTAATGCGAATAATTTATAATGCCTGAATTGAGATGTAGCTTTACGATCTAATCTTGAATATAAGTTTCACCACGAACAAGGACAGAGAAACAACAAAAAACAAAAGTGTTTGAACAACGAAAGTGTGAAGACTAAAGTTTTGCAAGGGTTTAAATTATTTTAATGAAAATCCTACGCCGGGTAGAAATGGGATATGATTCTCCAAATGGAAGGAAAACATACCTGAAGAGACGAGTTTTGAGTGTTTTTGAAAATTCATGAAACCCTGTCAGTGAAACTGAACATCACAGGATTCCGAAGGATGAGAAGTTTTAATTGAAAATGTCAGTTTTACCTCCAAGCTATTTGAACAAATTAGAAAATTTCAACATATATACTCAGTCAGCCAAAGGAGTACTTAGATCCTAAGCCTATACAGAGTGGACCAAAAAAACGTTTACACCCGTTAATGGTAGATTACTGACGACATTTCTAGGCCGGATCTGCAATCCGTTTTTTCGGATTCGCCTTTATAACTGCACAAAGTGATTTTTTGCAACTTTCTGAAAAAGTCCGACTTTGGCTTATTCTTCAGGTCAGAACTTTTTTCCTGTTTAAGATGAGTTGATTCTGAACAATCCTGCAGAAAGCCAACAAAATTTCGATGTTTCTAGCTACACTACTTTGTTTTTTACGGTTTGGTTTGGCATCTTTTTTGACACCTGAATAGAAAAAAAATTCTCACGTAAATTTTTTACACTTTGAAACACTCAAGATTTGTCCGAGTAAATTTTGGCACAGACATGGGCAAGTTTGATAAAAGTTGGCGGCCAACCCAAGGATGCTAAAAAATAATTTTACGATTTTTTATCACGTGATCTTCTGGGTAAACAAACCAGGTAAGTCTCAAAAAATGATGTTCAAAATCTGAAAAGTGTTGACCGTGTAGGGTCGTCTTGTACTCAAAGAGTAATTAGCTATTTATGTCTGATAATTATTTTCCTTGGAATTAATTAAAGGCCAGTCAAATGAATGATTGTTTGTTTCTCGGAGATAGTTTTCAAGCATATTTTTCTGCATTCTATGAAATTTTATCTTTAAACTTCTTGAGTTTTTTAGTACAAGTTACATTATTATAATTTGGATGCTGAAATGGCAGATACGCATTTAGCATATGGAGTTGCCAACAGGAACATTTGGGATCACGTGAAAAACATAGTTTACGAAATACCAGTGGAGACGCAAGAGTAGCAGAATCCTGTTGGCATTCGATGACCTGACAGAAAAACCTGGAATCTTCCGCAACATTCGAGGGAACATGATGAAGAGGTTCAACCTTTGCATCCAGGAATGTGGACGCCACTTCCAACAGTTCCTCTAAGGGAATTGAGAAGGGAGAGAGAGGGAGAGAGAGAGAGAGAGAGAGAGAGAGAGGAGAGAGAGAGAGAAAGAGAGAGAGAGGCAGAGAGCGAAAGAGAGAGAGAGAGAGAGAAAGGCAAGAAGGTAGAGAGACAGTTCTGAGTTAGAACTAAGGTACTAAAGTCACCATTGGTTTCAAAAATTTGTGTGAGGAGAATCCATAGTGTATACTATGGTTAAATAAAAAATGGCAACAGTTTTTTTTATTTTGTAGTCATGAATTTTTTGCTGGCTCTGGCGTTCGGACCGGGTCACCGGGTGGACTAGCTTACCACTGAGCTAATCGTGCGCTTCTAATTGTTTTGCATTGAACATTCTAACACAAAATGTTTTTTAAATACCTTTTTGTTTATATCATAATAGTATAAAACATAATAAAGACTGCAAAAGTTTATTAATTTTACAAAATATTATCTTGTTTTTTTCAAGACTTCTATTAAGAGTTGGCAATCGGTAAATATTTGTTATTTAATTTGTATTGTCTATGATAGAAGAAGTTACCTACATATTTACCTGGATTTATTTCATAAACTCTATTTTCGTTTGGAAAATTTGCTAGTTTTTTTTTTCTCTCGTAGGGAAGCATCAGAAAAACCATCCTTACATTATCAAGGCAGTCTCTCAGGGGCTTACATGAATAATAATTATGTGTATTGTGATACCAATAGTATCTGATATAACTCAATTTACAGATGGTATTACCCCCCAAAAAACCATAAGTTGTTGGTGTTGCAACAGGTTAGATACAGGTATAAATAAAATATTCCATCAGATTTTTTTGATAATTAAAATAATATTGACCGTCGAGAATTGAACCTCTGTCATGCGACTAACAATCATAGCACTACCACATCTAGCTAACACCACTGACAATCTGAGAAGCACGAAATTTATCATTTGAATTTTCCTAAACTGGCTAATGAAGGCATGTGAGACCGCGGTATTCAAAAAAAGCAATGTAAACAATTTTTGTAAACAATACAAGACGCCCTTACACAGTCTACAGCTAGAAAACTCTTACGATTTTTGAAGAGTTTTTGGCAAACATCTAAGAATTTTTCCCAGAAGATCACGTGATAAAAAATCGTAAAATTATTTTTTAGCATCCTCGGGGCGGCCGCCAACTTTTATCAAACTTGCCCATGTCTATGCCAAAATTTGTTCGGACAAATGTCGAGTGTTTTATTTAGTAAAAAAGTTTTTTTGGGTGTTTTTTTCTGTTCAGGTGTAAAAAAATATGACAAACCAAATCGTAAAAAACAAAGTAGTGTAGCTAGAAACATCGAAATTTTGTTGGCTTTCTGCAAAATTGTTCAGAATCAACTCATCTTAAACAGGAAAAAAGTACTGACCTGAAGAATAAGCCAAAGTCGGACTTTTTCGGAAAGTTGCAAAAAATCACTTTGTGCAGTTACGAAGGCGAATCCGAAAAAACGGATTGCAGATCCGGCCTGGAAATGTCGTCAGTAACCTACCATTAACGGGTGTAAACGTTTTTTTGGTCCACCCTGTAGAATTATTAATAGCATTATCTTGTGTTCTTAAAATGCAAACATTGTATCTAGCTACAAACTATAACAAGTATAGCAAATTCTCTTTGGTACTCTTACTAGAGTCTAAAGATTTCGTTGTAAAGTTTGAATAGGCATACTTAGACACGTTCCCAATAGTACAGGTTTATTCTACTAGCTATTTGCCAGAAATATTCACCATATTAGATTAAGAGAGGTTTCAATCTCAAGGATCAAAAGATCGAGAGTATGGAAACACACATCAAAACACAAGACCTTTGATGAAATGGGTTTCACAAAGTTGATTGTCCCTTCCACCCTCCCGTGCCTGCTTATCTGTTTTACTTCTCACCTTTTTCTCCTCGTCCTCCTCCTCCTTATTCTTCCAGCGTGTCAAATGTAAATTTACTCTCGATAGAATTTCAAATTTCATCACGCTATTCATTATCTTGCCACATTATCACTTTCACAAAGCCCCTATCATAGGTAGGTGTTTAGAAAGAGATTAAGAGCGAAAGTGAGACACAGTAAGCCAAAGGGATAGGGATGTCACTAAGAGGGAACGTACAACAGTTGGAGAGGTGCTCCATTATGTTGCATTTGTGTGCTAGTTGGAACTGATAATTTATCCGTAAAAGCATTTTCTGATGAAAACATCCAACAGAAGCTGAATTATAGGAAGGTATTCCTCATGACACAATCACCCTTGTTGCGAATCTTGAATTGCCTTGAATCTATCAATGCCTATACTGGTGATCCAAACTAGCTTATTTACTCGTATATAGCTTGCGCAAGGCTTGATAGTCCTATATACATAAATGTATAAACGCTTTGGGTGTTCTGTAGTATGTACAACAAGCAGGCTGTCGCCCGCTTTGCGGGCCGAGGCATGGCCGTGAAAGCAAAAAATCCTTTTTCGCCAATGGCAGGTGTTGTAGTGGGAATTTCGAAAAATCCCGTCTTATTGCACATCTAGACTATAAGACAAAGCTACCTACCAAATTTCAGCTTCCTAGGACTTACGGTTTGGACTGTAGAGCGATGATCAGTCAGTGGTCAGTGAGTGTCTTTGACATTTATATATAGAGATTGTACATGGCCTATTAGCAGCAGATTTCGTGATTTAAATAATGAAAGCTGAAATCAATTCTCACTAGATTGGATCTTTGTAGGTAACAAACTTGAAACATTATTTGCTTTTTAATGTTCACCACAAATCTAAAGGTAGGTATTCATAAAAAATTGAACGTTTGCAATTGATAGAAATCAAAGATATGGAATATTCAATCGTCCCGCACTCAAATCCGAAATAAGAAAACATTAATTTCAGACTCATCGAACCAACATCATGAGAGAGGTAATTTCTGTCCGACCGGCGATATCCTCAATAGCTTCTCAAATCCATTACCCAGATTTGCCCGTGGCCATCACGCTATTGCTGTTAAATACAGAAGCGTGCAGGCCATGCCTCACGCAGCATGTCACGGCACTATCACTACCGGGCCATGTCTGAGTGTACTTAGCCATGCTCATTCGGTGCTGATGGATTACCTGGCTTCACATAATGTTCCTCGTGTTGAACGGAACCAGATTCATAATAGTCCTCTCCGCTGCCAGGTGAGAATCTTGCTTGTTTCAACATTGCCAAAACAAATAAGCATAGTCATTTGATCACTCTCTTTTCAATTTTAGTGATCGCTTAATGTGTTCTCCTAAATTTACCGATAAGAACAAAAATCAAGAATGTTAAACGATCACTGTCAAAGAGTAAAAGTCACAAGCAGTGCCGGATTACCCATATGGCGGATTTGGCAGATGCCAAGGGCCCCGCGCTTTAGGGGGCCCCGCGCTTGAGCAGCTTACACTAGATACTTTTGGATAATGAGTAAGAAGAAGAAGAAGAAATAAAAGTGAAAAACACACATTCACAGCAAAGTACATAAATTGAAAGAAAAGCGCGGGGCTTCCTATTATTATCTATTCCTTGAATAAACAATGATCAACCACATAGACATGAGCGGATTACTTACCAATATGTCGGATTTGGAAGATGCCAAGTGCCAAGTTCCCCGCGATTTTGGGGGCCCCGCATTTCGGGCAGCTTAGATAAATTATAAGTTTTTAACTCGGTGTTTCTGGATTTTACTAATAAATAAAATCACAGCCATTTTAGCAAAATATTAAAAGAAAAACCACGGGCCCCCCCTTAAAATCGACCACATATATGAAAATAGGTAGATCTCTCTATATAATTACTCGTATTTGAAAAGAATAATATTAACAAAGGACGTGATTATCGCCTTAGGTAGTCTCTGCCATCAAACCCAGTGCCATCTGAGTGCTCAGTGATGGGCTTTATTGACATCTTTACCAATGATCTTCATTATAATCGCCTTGCGGCGCTTTTAATGAATTTTTCAAGATATCTTGTTGTATCTATTTTTCGAGTACTTTACCTCATAACTTTGCAAAAATTTCGCCTGCGGCGCCGTCAAATTTACTTATCTTGATGATTTGGGTGATTTATTTTTCAAGACATGCAATTCTAGTACCATTAAAAGAAAAAAATCTTTAGGCATTTTCAAAGTGCCTTTTGATTGTTTGGAATTAATTTGGAAAGTTACCTCTTAAAAAGTAGCATTCAATACTAGCGATAAAATCTTCATAGTAATCGATGATCTACTTTCTACACATCTTATCTAATGACATCTTTCTACACATATTCTTTTCATAATACATATTTAGATATTTCTACTATTATTTGGAAAAAATGTTGCCTTCGGTGTTATAAACGTCGTTTTGGATACTATTATGGATTGGTGCTCAGGACACTTGGCTTCGATTTCAAGGTTCTAAAAATAGTATTTTAGAATAAACTCAGTACAATTTTGGGGCCCCGCGCCTTGAAAATGCCAAGGGCCCCGCGTAGCTTTAATCCGGCACTGGTCACAAGAAGTAGAATATTAACTGGAAACCTTAAGTGTTTTGTATCATCAGTGTGCTAGATTTGTAACCTGATTTTACTGTATCATGATACTATAGAATATAGATCTTTAGCTTCAATGATTTGCATTCTTCCAGATTTTGGCAGTTTTCTATGCTCATCAGGTATCAATCTCAGGTTAGAGGTGCTGAAGTAGTAATGATTACAGCTGAGTGGTGGGTACGAACGTTCTCTTGGATCTTTCAATCCTGAGTGTATGAAATTAAATCCTCGCACTTCTGTGCATTTCTTCTTTTTTATCAATCCTAGGATTGGTTTCCCACTCATATCCGTTTGATGTCTTCGCCTTCATCTCTCTATATGAGTAGCTCCTTGAATACTCTGAATAGTTGATAATATGATTTATGTAATTCAATCTAGGTTCACTTCTTCTTTGTCCTCCTTCTCTCTTGCCCTCTATGATGGAGGAGACCATATACTCTCTCCAGATGTACAATCCTCTTATATCTTCTTTCCCTCTAGCATTTTCCCAATTTTTCTTTTCCATCCAACACTCTTTCATTACTCATCTTCTCCATGTTTCGGAACCATAAATTGCCACACTCCATATTAATGTTTTCATACACTCTCTTAGCATTTAGTTCTATGAAAGTATATCAAGTAGGAAGTAAACTTACAGAAGCCTGCAGCACTTCAACACTATTCTTCTGCAAGTTATTCTTTCATGCGCTAACCGATTCCTAGAATCCGTTCCCTAATATTTTTCTCAGCTCCCAAATATTTTCCACTTAAATCTCGTGTTCTAGCTAGGAGCTACTGTCAGTAGTAATAATGATCTCTTTCCTTCCTATCCTGCCCCTGCCTCTTCTCTGGATCTCTCCTCTGGCTTCAGAGCTGCGCGTGTAGGGTAATAATCTGTGAGTGAAAGGTTCTCCTGTTTCCTTTTACCTACTTCTTAATTTCCATGTTATTTTATTATTAATTAAATTTCTGTGTACTAGGTAAATATAGGAGCTTTATTTAATTAAATTGTGTATTTGGCACTACTTGTCTTGTTTTGAGAAAGCTACGTTACCTTGTGAGGAGCCGACCGCTTCGTCAAGAGTCGCACTATAGTTGGCGTAATCTGTTTTGGAACAATTATATTGCTGTGTTAAAATTCGCTTCCAGCTTACAGAAATGAGCTTCACATATATTGTATCTACATTTTTCCTACCGTGTATAGCAAAAATCGTGCCTATTACTTTTTCATGTAAAAATTAAAGTTGAGATTGAGAATGTGAGTTTTCAGATATGTCCCCCTGGTGACTGGTCTATCCAATAAAGTCATCATCATGTTTGTGTTTATCTAACATATTTATTATACGTACTTATTGGTTATTTGTGCTTCCAACTTCTTCATTTATGTATGAATTTCTCTTTGGAAAAAGTTTACCGACCTTTCTTTGCTCCGTAGAAAAAGTTTTTTCAATGTGAAATACACATATCGTCTCCAGTTCATTTTATTATTCATGAAGTTGTAGATGATATGAACCCTCATGCTTGAAGTGAACTTATCGGAGGATATACGTACATTCAGCTCACTGAGTTTGTCATGCTCTTCAAAGAAGTCTCTATTCAGCCGGATTCGAGAAGGACTTTTCTCTTTTCCTCGAGTCTTGTGTGTCTCTACGCGGTTTCTCGCATTTCTGCAATTGAGTGTGATGCAATCTCTTCCGCCGGCCTTGTCGAATGCATCTTCCCTTTTCATTTTTCTCATCTGTAGTGACAAGTACTGGGTTATCTGTTCCAGGCTGGGGGTCTCGCTGAGTATCTTCGCAGGGGATATTGAGGGTTCAGTCAACCTTGGATTATTTCTGTTCAATCGAGTCTCTGTGTTTGTGTATGAAGCGTGTCACACAAGTGCCTCTGTGCCTCCACATGGATGTTGAGAGAAACGTGATTCTCGGAGTAAAGCAAGGAAATTATTGATCCAAGACATTGCCTAGTTCATTACTGATATACTTCACAATCCACGCATACTATCTGCTCTGTGCAGGTATTTTATGTGATATGGCATTGATTCATATCCGTCGAGATTTCCAGAAATCTCTTCTTCTGTTTTTGCTCCATATCTGATAAAGATAAACTACATACTTTAAAACCTACGTAGTGTAACCGTAGCGGAATCTACCGCACTGTGACTTATTTTAAAATAATTTGAACCATTAATTTGAATATTTCACTACTTTGCAATCAGTTTAAATAGTTGTGATATTGTCAGTTTCTCAATTACATGAGTAAAGAGTAAAATACAATATGATGTTTTTTAAGAGCTCTGCAAAAAGAAAAATCATTTCATACTATTCCGTGGTAATTGCTCAAGTATTTGGTGCTACTCTGTACAATAGCACCAATTAATTCCGTTTTCGGAAACAATGAAAATAAATAAGACGCATTGCGTAGTTTGTTGTTGATTTAGGAGTCCTGTACTGCACATCTTGAGAATCTCCATCTGGCTGTCTATCATATCTCCGGGGCTACGCCATCGCCCTGTGAAGATTCAATGAACTCTACTGTACATTAGCATTTCTAATGAGATTTTCAATTTAATTACTACCGAGTACTGTGGCTGAAATTTTTCTCAAACGCATTGTGTTTTTTTTTTTTCGGTTCCCATTGGAGTTCCCATGAGGCTTTCAGAATTCTGAACACAGGTTTCCCATGGTATTTTCTAATTAGGTATTTCACTTGTTATTTATTATTTTAATCATTCTCTCTTTCTTACTTGCTGGTGTGTTATTTTTTCCGCTGTTCTTTCATCAGTGGGATTTCATAATACTCACTCCCGGATAGAGCTTACATTACCTAGAATATTGAATTTTATTAGTTTAATATTCTTTGTGCATTTTGTAATATTAGATATAATGTTTACTTTACTTCATCATAATAATTTCATATTAATAAAGATTATAACTTTTTAACATGATTCTCTTAATAAAAATAATAATACCTATGAACATATCTTAGAAGCAAAAAAAAGCGCAAAATTGAAAATATTCTGCTATTTTTTTTCTATTCATATGAACGTGGTGATGCATTTCTCCCCTGTTTATTCTCAATAGTTTCCTGAAGTTATCCTTCCTCTTAGCAATGGGTGATCAGTCAGCTCTTCACTCATTATATCCTTGCTCAGGGGGAGCATCAAACGAGTGTTCTCTGGGTTCCTGGCCGTAGCTTAGCAGTAGTACCCGGGTACGTACTTACCTATACATACTGTGGACTTGAAATCTTATTACTACAGGTCATGTGTATACGTATAATTGTTGTACTACTGAACATATTCATGTGTAACTAACTGCTGTTTTATCTGTTTCATTAAAGATTGAAGAATATATTCATGCATAACTGTAGATTTATTTGTTTCATAGAAGATGAAACACCTTTGAGAACTCGTAAATCTTCTTTGAACTGTCTATTCTTGAGAAATTTGAACTCTAGTTGAGTAGTTTTATCTTCGTCACTCCTATGCAAACTTTCGAGATGGTTGAACCGTTGTATTTGGCTCCTACAGAGATTTTGAGCAATATTAAGATGAGCTATCTTTTAATTTATTATTACCCAGAAGAAAATTAATAGTTTGGTACGTCTTTTACAATTCTCATTATTCACATGTAAATGTACTCTGCGCAATATCTCCTGACATTGACAAGGTGTCAACACCCGTACCCTTGTAAAACTCTCTGCAATATTTCATGCTGCTTTATCTCCAGGTCCCCCTGGCTGGGACTCGCTCACCCCTTTCCGTCTGTACCCACTGGCGAAAATTCATTTTGACTGCCACGCATTAGGTGTTAAGAAGCTAAGAATGAAGTATAAAGGTACACACCGCCCCGTGAAAGTATTTCGAACTTTCAACTTTAAAGGTTCTCTCAAGTTTCTCCAAGATTGTCCCCTTCCATCCCTCCTCATGTCTCCTCACCAATTAAAAAGTTTCCCAACTTGTTAAAACTTGCCTCATGTATCATCTTGCTGTACGGGGTATGGCAGGAAGGAAGGCTCATCTCTAGCCCTCAAGTAGCATGAGTAAGTGAGTTTGTGTCAATGTTCGCCCAAATTTGATTGGGTATTCTATTAAATAATGTAGTCTCGCTTGGGAACCATAACTAACAGAAACAGACCATAGGGTCGAACATGAAGGCGTTCAAATAAAGGACGAATTCCAGCCTACGGTGTTTACCACGACCCCTGGGATTATGGATTTTACTCATTTACTAAACAAGACTAAATACATGGTCGCGGTCTCCTTGTGAAGAAAAGTATAGTTAGTTTCTTTCATAAATATAACGTAAAAAATTAGTATCTAGCTTAGCCTAGAGTTTTGCCTTGTTGAATTTATCCATGTGAACAGGTAACTTCTAAAACTCTAACAGTCTTTTTACATGGGAGTAATGTCACGAGCTGTTTTCATCACAAGAGTGTTTTCACAGTAATTCAAATCTGCCTTGCTAAAAACAAGGAGCCCAGCCTTTTACGTAGGACATTAGCTTTATTCTCTTTTTTGTTCTTGTTTCTTTGTTGAATCTATTTATTTTTTCTTTATTATTTCATTGTATTTTACTGTGTATAATTTGTCTTACCTAATAAAACATAATATAATAATCTGTTTTGTAAGTTTTGTTTTGAAAATGTATTGTGTATCCAAGAGAGAAGTAGATCTTCTTTGACTCTTGGGTAAGAAGTGTGAGCATAAAACCGGATACCTACTCGGATATTCCTCCGTGGCCTCTCTGATTCTGGTTTCCACAGATCAAACACCGCGGCCGAGGTGTGAAGAACGCCTATACAAAGAAAGAGACAGCCCGGCAGAGTGTAAGGTTACGGAAAACATAGTTCCCATGCATTTCATGTACTTTTAGCCAGCGAAAAGTGCAACATGAATTTCAAAAATTGCGATTTTTATTGCAGAAATGGACTCTACGTTGAAAAATAAATTGATTTGACTTTTTGTTTGACTTCCTAGGCCAATGGGAACCCTATTTTCGAGACCCCCCAACAATCGTGAAAGACATGAAAAGATTCATAATTTTGTTTTTTTTTCTGTTTTTTTTCTGTTTTTTTTTTTTTTTCATACGGATCCTTTGAGACCCGACTTCGTGTCCTTAACTTGGCACTGAAGATTAAGTGAGGTGTCTAAAGTGATCAAGATATAATGGAGATGAGCCCGGACCAAAAAAAAATTCTAAATTATAAGCGGGCGGCCCATTTGGGCGGCCTCGGGTTTTGGGAGCCCAAATCGGGAATTGAAGGATAATACTAATCTTAAGTGGTATCAAATGAAAGATCTTGATGAGCAGATACCAAATTTATTGATTTTATTACTTCATCCGGTCCACTGGGTGGCACCTGGTGGCCTTTTCATTTTCTTTGGCGGGTAGGTACCTTCGAATCCTTAGCTTAGTGGTCAGATCTTGGCCAGTATGTATTTTTCGAAATGACCTCGCTCTCTCACGGCAAAATTTTAATGTTTAAGTTTCCAAGTATTAATTTAGTTAGTTCATTTTCCGTCCGCTTCTTTAGAAGACAACTTTGTCTATTGGTAGCAAGCTCGAACTGCCACCCAATCAGCATGGGTTCGAATTCTGGCGGGGACGAAATTTTTTAGCTCTATATTTTCAATTTGGGCTTAACGTTGTTTTGTTTTTCCGATCTTTATATTTGATCTTCATGACGACCTCATTACTCTCGCGAGGAAAATTTTAGTAGTTGCAGAATTGACCAATGACCTGTGGCGGCATTACGAGATTGATTTTGGACAATCATGGTTGGATGGAGATAAAATATGATGAATTAGCTCTCATAATGTCGATGCTACTCACTAAAAGTTGTGACAAAGTAGTAACTTTGGCCAAGTGGGTAGCATACTAGGCTTGCACGCACGATGACTTGGGTTAGATCCCCTTCAGGGAAGTTTTTTTTTCTCTGTCCGTTATGTCCAGGGTACACTCATACCTCGTGAGGTATTGATAAGAGACGTCACCACCGAGTTCTCTCCCGCTCATGGTTTTATCAACACCGAATTGTCTCCCGTCGCGTCGCTTGCATTTTTACCTGAGTTTAAATCTACATATTTTAGGCCTAGCATAAACATTATAATCGAAACACCTAGGACCTGAGGCATGGCCTTCTATGTATTTTCCTAACTCTATGATAAACCCAAGGCATGGCCTTCTATATATTTACCTAACCCTACTATAAACCCGAGGCATTGCCTTCTATGTATTATCCCTAACACTTCTATATTCCTAAGACATGGCCTTCTATGTATTTTACCTAACTTTACTATACACTGAAGACAACTTTACTATACCTTTCATTAGTTAGAGATTTTGAAGATTTCCTTATAAAAGGCCGATTCTTATCTAAAAATGATAATTTTATAGTTTTCATTTTCTTAAATACCTAATGTAAAAATGCATGGTCTTATTTCCGGGAGAGATACTCGTGGTGACCCCTGCAACAAGCCGGAGAGAATTCGGGTAAGAAAAGGTCAACGGGAGAGAACTCATTACCTCACCTTGATAAGGTGATTACAAATTAATTTCTTTGGCATTTATAAATCCAGGTGTTTTAGTGTCCCTCATAGGAGGCTCCGAGGTCTATTTAGCATTGAAAGATAAACCTAATCATGTGGAGTATAGAATCAAAAGGTCTTGCATTGCAAATTTATATATTATTTACTCACTTTGGGGACTCAGGGGGCCAAATCTGCTATCCAAATACATATTGACCTTAGAAAAATTAAATACCTACTGCTAAAACTATATCTTAAAAAAAAGACAACTTGGTACATTCACATTTTCCCAGCTTATTTTCTTTTGTTATTCATAATGTTTCATGAACCTATATTTTCGTACAAAAAGAACTGATATCCCCCCAAAAACACCACTTCGTGGTTAAAAAAAGAAGAACGCCTCACTCAAAAGAATGATTATAATTAGCTAAAAATAAATGATATCAAATTGAGAACACCTTACCCCTTCTCTTTCTATATCTCTGCACTCTTCTCTGAATTTATTCCTCTTATGTTTATCTTTCTTTATCCTTTCTAGAGGTCATCCCAAACTTGATTTCTCTTTAAATTTACTTGTTGCACGCCAATAAAAAATGGCGGTCGCGGTGTAATTTTCTCGATTCAAATCAAATAAGTTCAGAAAAATCATACTCCGACCGCCATTTTTTACTGCCGTGCAACAAGTAAATTTAAAGAGAAATCAAGTTTGGGATGACCTCTAGAAAGGATAAAGAAAGATAAACATAAGAGGAATAAATTCAGAGAAGAGTGCAGAGATATAGAAAGAGAAGGGGTAAGGTGTTCTCAATTTGATATCATTTATTTTTAGCTAATTATAATCATTCTTTTGAGTGAGGCGTTCTTCATTTTTTAACCACGAAGTGGTGTTTTTGGGGGGATTTGTTTTGACTTGCCAAATTGAAAATATGAAGATTTTATGATTTCGATCAATCAAAAAGTCTGTGGGTTTCCTCCTATCTGAGTGCCTCGGCGGCGTCATAAAATACTCTGGACATTTAATGAGACCGGTGCGGTGATGAGAGAACTTAGGAGTACGGCACCGTTATCTGTATTCTCTTTCTGGAACTTTCATTCATTCATATCGTGTGTCTTGTTAGGACGTTGTTTTTGCCAAAATCTACTTTATTTAAATGGATTAGGTGTTTTTAGAGTCAAAACCTACATCATAACCATGTAAATATACCAAAATGTACCACCATTAATTTTATATATCAACTTTCTACCGGATGTCTACGACTGCGCAGTAAATGTCCTCGCTTCAGAACTGGATATTATTATTCCCAGGTGATCGGAGTTAACTCGAGTTCCAAACTTGTTTTTAAGTCTCAAGCTGGCCTTATGCAAATTCGTAAGTTATGAAATGGTTTTTTGAATGAAAGAAGTGGAGGATTTAACTGATCTAAGAAGATTATCTGCATTGACATTTAATTAGTTGCTAGATGCTGCGGATTAGGAGATAGAAGTCCAAAGTTCTGGTCTTACTACATATTAGTGTTTAGAACAGGGAGTAAAATAAAGCAACAGGTTACTCTGATGATTCGTGATTATTATCATGGATATGATTAATTCATACCTAAAACAACAGTAGCAAAAAGAAAGTGTTTCGAACACATTCTAAACTACTTTATTAGAGATCGAATTTTTTTCACTGTTCGTTAATTAAATGCTCTAATTAAAAATAAGATGAGAAGAAGAAGTCACCACACTTTCGTGAATAACTTACCCGTCTGCCTGTGATTTAGGGGCCAACTGACATTGTCTCCATTGCTTCCCGATGGGGAGCAAATGACACCAGCATTGTCTTCCATTACTTCCCAATCTTGACGAGTTTCCCTACAAAGACGGACAAAGAAAATTAATTTCCTGTGTAGCCATTGACTTCTTTGTTTCTTTTCTTTTCATGCTCCGGTGGGTTTCCGGTGGTTTGGAGCTCCTCGGGTAGCTGCCATTCTGCTGACACGAGGAGCAAACATATCAGCATTTGTTTCCACGTGAGATGCGTTCATTGGAAAGCAAAGATAAATGAACAGACAGAATGTCAATACAATGTTAAATTTCAGTATTTTCTTCATTATAAATATTATTTTTTTCTTCCTTTTTTTTACAAATGTTTAGATTACCTATATTAGTGGTATTTTTATTTTCCATTAGTTATCTTCTGTTTTTTTTTTTTTTTTTTTTTTTTTTTTTTTTTAAAGATGAGTGTTTCACAGCCTTTTTTATTTCGTAGCCATGAAACAGGAGCTACTGTAGAAACAAACAAACAATTGTTTGTTTTTTTTTTCTTGTTAATTTTTTTTTAACAACTTTCAAATATCAACATTCCTGCCCTATCTTCATATTCAACACCCCGCACTATCTTCCTCATCCCCCTCATTCTTATTGACGCAGCTCTGATAATAGACAACTGGACTTCTTTCCTTTTATGATTATATTAATTTGTATAGTAATATTAATTTGCAATATTTCTTAATAAACAATCTTCTTTCTCTTTGAGTGGGACCTATCCCTTTTAAATCAGCAGTTAACCTTGGATATTTGACTGTGACCGATTGTCAACTGATTTGAAGAACCTGTATCAAATAATAATATCAAAATTGGTTCTGAAATTAAATACCTTTTTAGGGTAAACAAATAGTTTCCTTTTTCAGGGCTCCTAAAAACGTGCTTGCTCCTCTTTTCCCCCAATATATTCTCAATGTTGACTCGTAAGTATGTCATTATACTTCCGTTTCATATACAAAATCCCAGCTCGTGTGTTATTGTATAAGGAAGAGTGCATATACAATATACATACATGATAAAGAGAGGAAATCATTTCATATGCAAGGAAGTGAAGTATATCTGTCTCACTTCCACACCAGCCTCCTTCGTTTTCTTTCCTTCCTCGTCCCACCTCCATTCTCTATATATGCCTGGATTTTTCTCCTCTTTCTTATCCTTAATCTCACGTTCTTCTCTCCTCGTATGTTTCTGTCAGTCACGTCATTGGCTTTATTTACCTTTCCAATTCGGGCGTGTTCTCTCTGTTTGCTAGACTAAGACAATCTCCGTCATTTTCTCTTTTATAGTTTTTGTCAGGAACTCCTCTGCTTTACCTTTCAAATAATGAAACCCCATTAAAACGTTTTACTCTAGAACGGCTGCAGAAAAGACGCTGCTTTTTAATGAATATATTTTCTATATACCCATCGCTCTAGAAATCAGTGTTCCACAGATTCATGTCTTTCCTCATAATGTTCTAAGTTATTTGAACTGATTATGTATTTGACATAATCAGTATTAAATACTTCTCTTTAACAAAATTCAAGAAATATTTTCATTGTAGTCAGTTGTTAGTGCGTATTTTCAACACAAACCACTACACCTACAATCCACAAAGAACACGGAAGGAGCCCAGAAAATTGCATCTGGGCGTTGCGGTTCACACATATCAATCCTTCCACCACAATGTAAAGTAGTCAGAGAAAGTAAAGTATTACCTGGTACATATCAAATAAAATATTACCTTCGCTCCAGAATCATGCTGACCAACTGTTTTTACTCTATCAATAGTATTCAATACCAATAGAAGGGATGAGGAATATATTTCTTTCTTTCAATATCCCCTAATTTATTCTAGGAATTTTATTTTTTAAATTAAAAAAAACCTTTCTATGCAGTTTCTCAATTTTAATTAAAAGTAAATATTTGATTTTTTCTTCTTTCTCGGCATTCATTCGCTTCTCAATAATCATCTTCCCTAACTTTCTCTCTCATTTCGCCGAACATTTCTCTGTCTAGAAAAGTTTGCTTTCAGTGCAGATGTGAACAGACGGGCTGGGACGGATTCCACCGGCTAGTTAATTGCCCGCTGATCCGCGCACGATGCCAATTTTTCCGCCTGAATCCCCTGAACATGCTTGTCCGATACAATTCCTTCTATTTCAAACTAGAACTTTTGTTCCCTTCATCCCCGAATAATGAAGTTTTTCTGTTCGTTTTATCTGTGATCTGTACGATTACTAGCTCCTTATTGTGCGCGACTAAAGCGCAAATGAACAAATATATACCAACAAAGAAAGTGGATAAAAAAAGCAGTAGCACGATGACTTATAATGTTAGTAGAGGTGTCCGTTATTGATTTTGAGTATTATGACTAATATTTTTATCATATTCGGTTGGCATTTTATTTTTCACTAACTTTGCATAATTATACTTATTGATTACAGGTAAGACTCCGGCAGATGATATATGTATATCCATGATTCATCTACATTTAAGTTGTACTTGTTATTTGACGAAGTTCAACCACCACAGTGTCGCCATGGAATAGAGACGAACATCAGTAGGTAAGACCTGGGTATTCATTTTGTCAGCACATTTTTTTAACAAGTGAAAAGTCCCGCGAATCGTGGTTAATTTGATTATTTCTCTCGTTAGTGGCTGTTCATAAGTACACTACACGTTCATATTAGGAATAGTACTACATCTTCATACTGATAATGGTAATTAATTCCTGCCCCGTACTCTCCTGGTGACATATGCCCTGCTTCTTTTGTTTTCATCATTCTTATCATCTCTGTTCTGACTTGAGTCGCTCTATCTACTTTCCATCTATGATTTATTTTCATTTTCCATTAGGAAATACTTTTCTTGTAATTATTTCTGGAAAATGGAATATCTTCTCTTCCCACAACTTCTTGTCTCTTCCACTCCCCGTTCCCTCCCTGCCTCCTTTTCTCTCACGCTCGCTCTTTTTTCTCGTAAAAATAGCATGCTTTTGTAATTATTTTAAGACGTCAACTCCCATTATTCAACAAGACACTACATTGAAAGGCGGGTGTTTCTCTATTGTTCAAGGAGCTTGTCTGTCGGGTGATAAGGACGCTTTGACCGAACGTAACCTGAACAGAAAGATGTCTGCACAACATCAATATTTGCTCTAACAGCTATGTCCATTTTTGATAAAGAATTCATATACTCGTACAGTAGTGAAAGTATTAAAATACTTGAAGGGCCATATTTTAATCATAGGTTCTCTCTCGACTTCTTTTAGCTGTCCTTTATTTGGTCTGGTGTAATGTTGGTTTTGATGTACTTGAAGCCTCAATACAATATTCATATTAACAGCGAAAAATCTCAAATTGTGAATTTTAGAGAAAAAATGAGATTTCTTGATAACTTACCTTACACTCAAAAGGAGTCCCATAAAAGTCGATGATGTAGGGATAGGGGATTTAAAGAGAGATAAAAAAGTAAAGACAACTTGCTACTCGATCCTTTTTAATTTATTTCTTGATATTTTATTCCAACTTTTTTTTCTAATGTTGATCTATTTTCTTGAATTTTAATTTAATTTAAACTGCAAATAATTGAAAGCGAAGAAAACTCAAGTTTTTGTGAAATATCAGAAGTTGTTGGAACAGTTTCTCTTCCATTCTTTTCCAATGCGAAATATCTACTTACTCATCGTTCAAGCAGAAGTTTAATCAGAAGCGAAGTGTTAGCTTTTAATCCGTAAAAATTTCCAGACAAGAAACTGTTGTATTCTTCTTTCTACATTGCCCAATGGCGTAGAAATTCTTTTCTATTTCTCCATTTAGGATAATATCTGTTGCATCTTGTCTGTTGCCTGCAGTATGCAAGCAGACTGCAGTATTATGTCTATTTTCCTAACAAACTAATATTCAGGATTCCAATGTTCATGATGAAAAGTGTATGTCTTAATAGAAGTAATGAAATGTTCGTTATATAAAATGAAATATTTAACCGTTTCACTAATTGGAGTCAGTGGATAATTCAATAAATACTTGTATCAAGAAACGTTCTTTTACACTAGGTAATTTTTTGGCAACATTTTTGAGTGCTGCTTAAAAGGCCTCTCTAATATTTAAGCGATGATACCTGTATGCAATGCACATGTTAGAAAGCTAGACACTCTAGTTGACACCATATCTCCCCAGACACAGAGTCATGAATACAAAGGTAGAGGAGCTGACTACTTGACCACCAGAGTCGACGCATCTTGCTCTTCCTTTGATGGTAACTCGATTTATTTTTATAACTTAATTTTATATAATAATTTTCCTTTGAACCGTCCGTAAATAGAAATAATTAAAGTCAGGAACCCCTCTTAGTTTCTGTTCTGACCTTTGTCCTTACTGCCCTTCTCAGAGAAAAATCGAAAGGATAAAGCTTCTGCTTCCTGTATTCCTGTTCGCATCACAGGATCCTCGAGCTCAAATTTAATTTTAATTAAAAAAGGATAAAATGTTTGTTCGTCTCGACCTTCCATTATTCAGGGAGTCGGGACTTGTCGGTTTCCTATCGCTATCTCTCAGGAACGAAACTTCAATAAATGAGGTTATCCCTCTCTGAACGTGGCCCCACAGGAATAGATAAAACTCTTCCACCTCTTCCTGTCCGCTGTGAGGAGATGAACAGGAAAAGAAACACATCGGTGGAATAGGATTTAAGCTCGGATTAAAAGAGGCAACGTTGCTGTAAGAATTTTAGCAATGAGAGAACATTTCAACAATATTGGATGAAGTGCAAATCTGTAGTGCCTTTTTAAAATTCCATGGAGTATCCTTACGATAGGTAACTATGATGAACAGGGTTGAGATTTTGGAATACCTTAATAAAAAATCTATTTGTACTAAGCAGTAGGGTGATGTGTATGCGTTGTCCACATGTTATTAGGACTCTCAGTGCTTGATGCTGATTTGTTCTCAGTATGATTTCAAATCTTTGTTCCAAGATTCCCATACGGATCCTCTTGGAGTCTGAAAGAGAAGAATGTTCCAGAGTTATCCAAGAGAACTAATTTCGGATTCACCATCACGTCCTCTTAACTGTCGAGATAGTTCCAAATTGATAATATTTACACTTTATGTCAACTCGCATCTCTTACGAAAACCTGACTTTGATGATAATTTGTCCTGGCCTGGGCACAGCGTGACACAGGAGAGAATCGTGTGCTCGTAGGAACCGCTTGCAGAGAAGCTGTCATGATCCAGCGTCTCGTAAAGTGGTAGCCAGGAACAGCCATTGAAACACATCGAGTTTTTAGTTCCTTCAATTTTTTCAAAATCGGAACTCAATGAAGGACTATAGTTATAAATAGAACTTTATACCGCGGGTTGAATATCAGAGACTCATGCTGAGGCTGGAGAAGAACTATGTATAATTATGAAACAAAAATAGTTATTAAATGCATCATTTTAGAGCTGTAACAGATGCACATGCAGGTTTGATCGATATGGCGGCGGACTTGTAACCTAGAGGTCGGTGGTTCAAGTCCCGTTTTCAGTGTAGATTTATTAAAACGAAAACTCATTAAACTCGTTTTAATAAATTTACACTGAAACTCAAAGGAGTAGTTCACGAAATCACGAAAGTGATAAACAAATATGATAACTACTAACTATAACTAAACGTTGTGGTTTTCTATCCTAATTTGTATCTTAATATCAGTTTGATGAGTTTTCTTGTGAGCTCTATGTACTACTCTAAATGAGTAATTGATGGTTTGAGTTCCAAATCAGACCTGTGAAATCAAAAATAGAAAAATGAGTGACATTCATCTGAGTTAATGAACAAAGAGTCAAAATTTTATAGAGAAGTACAGGTAATATTGTTCTGTCTATGTTCTTAGAACTGCGACAGTGCCGACAAAACTTCTGCAGAGGAGCGAAATTGATCGTATTTCTCTCGTCTTTAAGCAGAGCTCACACTGAGTCCACAATCGTATATTGTCAATCGTAAAGGTTGTCAAACGGCTGGCTTGAAGTTGGTTCATTCATAAGGCAGCCGCGTGGGCCACTCTACAGGTGACCCAGATGTAGCGTCTACCCACGGTGGTTAAGACCTGGCCGTGGTGTGAGGGAGATACAGGATGGTGCCACAGTCCTGGTCCTGTGCTGGGTGGGTCATGAATACAGGATAGTGAAGTCATATACTGGGTGAGTACTTAAAACAGGATTTTTTTTTATTTTTATTTTAAAGATGATGTTTCACAGCTTTTGTTCGTATAGCCATGAAACAGGAGCTACTGTAGACGCTTGTGGTCTGTGTTGTAGCTGCATCGTAATATGCCTCGCCTTGATGGCGAGAAGTGACACATACTTCCATTTAGGTGCTGGTCACACGAGCGCACCGGAAGTATCCCTTACAAACAGCTGTAACCAAATTTGAATACAAATTTTGTCGCGCGGGTTCGAACCGGGACTTCCGCATGGCAAGCGAGTGCTTAATCATGGCTATTCGTGCGCTCTGTGTATTATAATCAATATTGCTCAGTTAGAAATATTACTGTTTAAATATTGATAAAGGTAATTAGTTTAAATACAAGATAATGTAATGTTTTAATTCTTATATGCTACCTATAATAATCAAATGAAAGTAATATGCTGGGTAGAATTGAATATTACAGGGTACCTAATACTATAACTGGAAATAGTGTAAAATGGTTTGTTCTTTTTGGTGTTGTCAATACGTCTTTTACGATATTTGATTATTGAGACAAAAAAACTACCATTTACTCGTATGAATACACTGTAGTATTACACTGTTACATAATACTTCTTCTAAACATTTAGAGTCTTGACGAATAATATTTTAAGGGTCCCCATATTTCCATATGTAAAGCAGGATGTAATGGAATATGCGCGTATGACCAGCAAATCTCCACAAAGAGGTTTTAACGAAAAGATAGAAACATGGTGTTCAAAATTTTCGTTGAAAAAGCGAAAAGAATACTAAAAGTTGTAATATCTAATGGGTACTGCAGTTGTCCATCCTGTATATGTATTCAAACAGTTTATTGAAGATAATGTATGAATATTCAATTCATATTATGAGCAAATCACTCGCAATAATCATGGTCCCAGACGGATGTGCACAGATAGAGTACTTAGAGATATTAGTATCCTTACCAGGTAGGTAACTATACGCTGGCAGCAGTCAATGCTGATGTCCTGCTAATGAAGCAGACGGATCAGTTGGAATAGACGGCATGACACAGACATTTAAATTATTATGCTGATTTCAGAATCTACAGGGGGTCCCTTGATCCTGGATCTGATGAGGTTCACGTGAAGTTGCTTGAAATATATTTTGCTGCAGATCGTGGAGTTACCTTCCTTAATCACATGCGTCTTCCTTAAGTAATAATATAATTTAATATATTAACATTAACTACCTTACTTTCTTACGTGGGATGACAAGTAGTTTTTCTACTTATATTTTCGCAAGTTCCAAAATATAATTACAACTCAGTTAAATTTGCAATCATTCCGCATGCACAAAGTTTACTCTTCCGTACCTAACTTTACTGTTATATCTCCCACAGTGTTCATACTGGTGACTCACCACCTTAGTGATTCTCAGGTCCGCTGGTTCTCACCTGCAAGCGGGGCGCTTTCTTTAATTTAGGTAATTCTAATTAATCTCACTCACAGTTTTTTCTGCTCAACTACACTGCACTTTTTATTTCCATCGATGTGAACATCATCACCTCCGGTGCGCTGGTACTCAAGTGGTTAACGTGCTGGTCTGGTTTATTCAGGTAGCGTACGGATACGTTGGTTCAAATTCCACCCAGTGCATGGATTTTTCCTCATTAATTTGAGTTTGTGACCACATAATAATAAGACGCTGACGGTTAGGTGGTAGAAATGCTTTCAGCTTTAACCTCGCCTGGTGGTTGCCTTCCACTAAAGAGTGATATTATTATTATTATGAGCATCACCACCTCCACTACCATTATACTTATCTGCAAGACAGTATAGCAGTGTGGTTACGGCTGCGTATGAGAGTACGTCTATGAACTGTACCCTATAGAAATAGCCCATCTAAAATTATTGGTGTTCAAGTGAAAGTAGTCGCTACTTTTCTGCCCGATTTGTTTGCCTGCTACCCGCCGAGACCTTCTAGTAAGTCCTATAGTCAATCTCCTTATACGTTACATCAGATCTGTCCTCTGTACTCTTGGGGACTCATTTTTTTAAACTCTCGGTTAATCAAACGGCATTCTCAGATGGACATTTATACCTTTTTCAGACTGAAAGATAAAATCATTTGAAATAACTTTGTAACGTTCAAATAAATATTAGATATGATCATAAGGTCTTGAAACAGTTTGATGTTTGATAATTTCAAACTAGTAGGAGGATTGTATACAGGGTGTAGGTAGTATATAGGTTCCAGTAATAATAATTGAAATGTTCGTCAGATTGAGAATGCCACATGAGAATAAATAAACAAGCTCCTCTCGGAAAAGCCTTGGCCTGGTCGTAGCTACTAATATCACAGTAGGGGTTTTGAAATTTGAGAGGTCTCGCACTCAGCTATTAGTCATAGTCATAATTAAGAAAGCTATCATGCCTATAATAATGCTTTTTCTGAGGTAGTTGTACCCCGGAACCGCTTTCACATTACTTCAGAGCAAAACTTTTACATCCATGCCATTCCGGAAACGAAAAAATTGGCCAGAATTTTCCACTCCGACCGGGACTCGAATCCGCAACCTCCGGGGCGGTAACCAATGCTTTCAATCACTGAGCCACAGAGGTCGGCAACAAATCTCGTCTTTTTTTTTTTAAAGAGATTTTGAAATTGCATCGCTTGGTTTTGATAGTGCTAAGTTTGATTTTCTATTTTGGTCGGTCACCCTGTTTGTAAACCCCGGCACATGGCAGTCGCTCCCACGAGAGTATATGAAGGATTTACAATCCACAGACCGGGGATCTCTTAATCACCTGACTACTCTGGCCTAGAATAAATACTTCAAATCAAGATCCAACCATTCGGACTTGTCAAATCCATAATCGGAATGAAAAAAAAAAAAAAAAAAAAACCATGAATAACTTAATCTCCGTCGGTGTTAGGATTTGTAAATCTTTTTTCGATTGAATGGAGAATGTGGGCGTCCTGTAAGCTTGAAAGGTAAACAGTGTTAACAGTAGTGTAAAAAATGACCGGATGTTAAAAAAAAAACTTGAAATTATATTTCGAACTAATTCAGCCATAAAGGGAATGAATGGCCAACCCATGCATATTGATAGAAACCCATTGATATCATATTGGATAAGTTCAGTTTTATGAATCAAAATTGTAACGGTTTCTTTATTTTATATCGAAAAGTGAACTTGTTAAAAGGTAATTAATCTCAGGAGTCCTACATCTTATTGAAAGCTGTATTAGATATGTATCAAGTGGGTCATTTTCATTTATCTTGGGCATATCAAGTCCGCAACCTTTCTCCTTTAATAAATGTGAAAATAATAGGGATATATGACTAAAATCTATTTGATCACATAGGAAACAATTTTTTTTATATAAAATTACAATTATAAATTGTCTTTTAAACTAATGTGGAGACTCAAAATTGCCAGTTATGTAAGTAACGTTCATGATATTTTAGGTGTCCCTTAGTCTAAGATTTTACTGTGTCTGATAGAAAAAAATGCATTTTTCCCCATTATTTTCACCAAAATCCAATATAAATGAGAAAAATACAGTTTATTTAGGATGTGACCATTAGTTTTCATAAAAATAATAATGTTCACCTCATTCTACAGACGTGTAAAGTTGTGTCCCTACGAAGAAAAAAAAATCTCCGTCATGAATGTTACCCCCAAAAAAATGTAAACCATTTTGAAAAACCCTTAGAATGAGAAGCTAGCAGCTGCCGCCATTTTGCTTCTTACAGATGACATTGTTTTTGTTTTGAAATTTCCTGTCAGTTGGATGTTGGATGCAGTACAGTGAGGGACAATGGTGGGTCTAATTTTTTTTGACAAGAACGTTACGCGGTTTTTTAAATAAATTGTAATGATTCTTTAATATATAATGTATTTCTTTAATTCTTCTGCATGTCCTCTTTCCAATCAAATATTTTTTTTTTTGTAAAGTGAATATTCTTTTATTGAGAAAAGATTGTTTTAGTGGCGTGTTACTCATGAACGTTACCGTCATGAACGTTACCCGTGGTCATGAACGTTACCTGGTACGTTAAGTTTTTGTAATTTTGTGTGAAGAGGTAGCTGCTAGAAATATTCTAAATGAAAGCTTTTGCTCAAAGGTTTTGTATTAGTCTTCTGAGCCTAAAAAATTGTTTAGGAAAAAGGTAACGTTCATGACTTGAAAAAATCCAATTGCCCAAGATAAATGAAAATGACCCAAGTGCATTCACCAGCCTATTGAAAAAAAAGACGATATAAAACCAAGATGGTTACCAAAAAGTTTTACTGTACAATCTCAATTAATTGTGAGTTGTTAATAAGGTGGGTCTAGTTTTCTAATGGTTTCATGCAAGAGACTCAATTCACACGTCGTTTTTTAGCATTGATAACCAGAATTATGATATCTAGAACAGAATAACTATGGATCTTCTCATTTATATAACTACCTACCTAATTAAGAGATATATTTACCAAGATACTCCTAGCGACTGATGTACATGCAATGAGAAATATTCCAGTCAAAATACTAACATACCTCGTTAGCAGTTGTAGTGTTGTAGAAATATGAAATGGGTAATTCTTGCATTGGAATGAATGCAATTATTCTGTTCTGCTGATGTTTCAGTTAAAATAAGAAGTCTCTAATCTTGAATGAAAGGAAAAATGCTTCTGTGCAGAGGTTAATTAATTAATGATTCTATAGCACTGCTCGGTGCCCTACCAATCTTTGGATCGAGAGCTCAGAGTAAGCAATACTTTCCACCAATCAGAGGGCTCCAAATGACTTGGTACCAATCTGTGATCTGCCAATCTGTGATTTGTACAAAGTCCTTGTCTGCTTTTAGTAAGTAGTGAGCACAAGTATAATAAGAATATCTTTCGAACCAGCTTTAAGTTCATTCCCCAGAAAAAATAAATACACAAACTGCTTATAGGAATTTATCAAAAATGAATGCTTGCAAGGTCCTTAGATTGAAAGTCACTCAATACTTTAGTTTTTGAAGAAGGACAAAGAATTCACACTTGAGTACCATTAGGAAAGTAACTAAAATATTTCTTCCTCAAGAATGGATCTACGACTGACTTGGAATGAAAACTGACCTCAAACCTCGTCTACCACAAGTGTTGAAAGATTCGTAAGCATGAAGGTAAGTTGCCCACGGTTATGCCGATATTCGCTAATTAATATTTCTTCATAATTAAAGTTAATATTTTCATTCATTTTATCTGATTTCACAATCGGAAATTTTTATTCCGATGAACTGGTTTTCAAACAGTTACCAGGTTCTCACGCTCAGATATACAGGGTCAGTCAGTCTTAGTTTAGGTATTCAGGTTCTAACTTTTAATCTTTAGAAATAATGCTTTTTGAAGTATTATGTACCTATTGCTTGAGGGGTTATTTTAGAAATTTAATACAAATGTTAAATGTACTTTTGTCAAATTGTTTATTCTTAGTTTGTATTTGTGTTGTGTACTGCTTATACAGGGTGGTCCAAAAAGTTTGCACCAAAATGATAGGGGTAGTAAAAGAGACCATTTCCAACAAAAATATTCCCGGACATTTTCCTTTATTTTTTGTCGTTTTCAAAATGGCGGCCAAAACGTGTGTTTTTCAAATATGTGCGTTCAGAACGTTGACAGCCTAAATGAGCATGATCATTAAAACATTGAACGGGTTAATTTAACTTATTTTAATTAAAATTTGATTTTCAATTCAAAAATGCAATCCGTTTTTTTCTAGGTGGTACAGAAAAAAATGAAAAAATCAAAAGCCAACCAAAGTCGGAATATTTGAAAAACACACGTTTTGGCCGCCATTTTGAAAACGACAAAAAATAAAGGAAAATGTCCGGGAATATTTTTGTTGGAAATGGTCTCTTTTATTACCCCTATCATTTTGGTGCAAACTTTCTGGACCACCCTGTAGATACTCGTAGGTACAAGGAAATTCATCACTATTCTACATTCATCATATTTTATAGTTGCATTCATAGTATTAGGTCTAATCCACTTTGCATTAAAAGTTAGGTATCACCCTGTATACTCGGCCCAAGTAACTCCTATATTGATCTCATTATATTTCTGTTTTTCGTTTTACTGATTCAGAATTTATTTGGAGCACTTTAAAATCAAGTTTCAAGTTAGCAGTTTTTTTTTACTAATCCTCCTGAAACTCTCATCTTTATATTTTCCATACAAGGCAACAAGTTCTCGAGATATCTTTCCTGATAGCTATTATCATCCTTAATTAATTTATAAAATCTTCAAACACAAAATCCAGTCTGAGTGAACTACCCACCTCATTGCAATCAAAAAGTGAACCTTACCTTAACGTTACGCAGTTAGAAATTTTGTTCAAGACATTATTAATTCGTTTGGTTTCTATCAAAGATAAAACTTGGAAAGTTGTACAGGCGGAGGCACACAAATAAAGCTGACCCGGTTTTGGTCTGAAAAAGGACATGTTGCCTCCAGCGGGCGTAGAGGCGGAAGATTGATGAGGGGGATTCCGCTGGCTTCTGGTGATATCAGAGAAATAATCTTTTCTGGACATTTTAGGGGAATTAAGAGCAAAAGTGTTCTCAAGTGGAAACTGTGCAAATTACAGAAAATAGTTCCTAATTACTCACTGCCAGCAGCCCGACATAAGCAGGATCATTTTCTGCTTGGAGATTGTTTCCCATTCATGAGGATGAGAGCCTGCGTTGTCAACTTCTGTGATACTGATTCGCTCCGACGCGCGACGTGTTTCACAAACCGCAAGGTTAACTTCAAGATTAATACTGTCGAGGAATAAAAGAAATATTTTAAATTCATAAGACTTTTCCTCGGTCTCTTCCTCCTCCTGGGTGAGGATTAAAATGAAAAATGAGGGAGGCAGCTCCGAGTGGCGGACAGGAAGCGGAAGAGAGGAAAAGAGGAAGGAAGAAAAGTTGAAAAATGCTCTCGAGTTAGATCTGAAATGGCGTAATGACGCTCGGGTTGCGACTGGTAAGGAATAAATTACCAACAGAGAAAGGAAAATTTAATTAAACACCGACATTCATCTTACGTTGGATATATATTAAGTATTTCCAAGGATGCATGGATAGAGATTGGGGGTAGGCGTATAGGCTTGCGGTCAAAGGGGGCCTATTTCGCGGTTTTGAGGCATATTTGCATCCTGCCCTAGTAAAGATTATGTTCCAAGAAAATCAAGTATACTTGTGTGGGTTTTAGCTCTTTTAAATATCATCATGAACTCCATTCTCTCGACTCGAAAGTTGGATTATCTAGAAGTAAGGGTATTCTGGTTTTGCTGTAAAAGGGATTCTGAAAAGCCCGGTCTATTCTAAACAATAAATTTTTTCGTAGACAGCAAGTAAATTCGGATTACCACCTTCCACCTTCTGGTGAATTATTCTGACAAAAAAAAAAAAAAAAATGACTCGGCGTTAATTGATTTCTAGTTCAATTTATACTTGATAAATTTATCTGACTTGTAATACACACTAGGTATTGCAATACCTTTAGAAGAATATATTGCGCCTCTGCAAGAATTAATTCAAGTCAGGGTTCTATCCTATACCTTCGTCAAAACCCCTTGCCTGAAATGAATGCCAGTATGATATTCATTCAAATTGACAAGACACAAAACATATTATACCAGAACAGACTAGAGTAACCAGAGCAGTGGTGTAGAAGTTGCTTCCACTTCATTCAGAACAAACATTCAAGTTTTTTACTATAGGCATAGTAACCCAAAGTAATTACTCCTTTTGAGGAATGATTTATGCTTTTCTGAAATAAATATCTGCAATTTTTTTTTTTTTTGTACTAATATACGCTCTTAAGACATGTTTGAATCTCAGATTGCTAGAATCTCAGATTGCCAGTCCTGCGAGAAGAATCAAATTGATATTGAAGTAGTTTTCTTCTAAGGACATCTCTTTCATGGTATCAGATGTAGCCGCCCGCCGCCAATGCCACTTGTAAATTATTCACTTGAGTTTCATCAATACTAACCAAAGTCAATCTACCTGATGATAAAGTAAACATTTCACAGAAAATGTATGTACTAGGAATAGCTCCCACGCAATCTTGAGAAAGCTATTTAGCTAGTTATCAGAGTTCTCCATTGTGCTCTTACTTTGGAATTATTGCTGCTAAAGGAGGATGTAAATTGTGCAGAGAGTTGGTGAACTTTTTAAAAAGTTACAAGTTAACTCGAACTTGACTAATGAATGCACATCAAATCATACAGGAAGACTTTTTTTTTTTTTTTTTTTTAAGTGGGGTTTAACGTCGCTTTCAACTGCCATGGTCATATCACGACGGGGGTTTTACCCTCCATTCGCGGGAAACTCACAAACCTGCTACTCACATTGACCTCACCCAGCCTGAGTGGGGCCGGGAAAAGCCAGCGTCACGAGAATTAGAATTTGAATGGTCACCCATCCAAGTCTTAACCTCGCTGGATGTCGCTTAACTTCGGTGTTCTGAAGGGAACCGGTGTATTCAACATGCCATCGACGCTGGCTACAGGAAGACTTTCTAGTCTGTTCGTAGGTTTCCTCAATTTTTATGAGTGGTATGAAAGTTGCTGAACTAAGGAACCTGATAACAGCCGGTTTTAAATTTCAGCTTACCCATGGAATTAATATTTAAAATAATACTCCTGAAAAATGTATAAATATATGGAGTTCAACTCAGATAATTATGTTCAATGTTGACAATTGGGTAAATTTTTCAACTCTGCAGAATTCTATTGTGCTAAAATATATTTTAATCCTTTTTCACAGACCATTGAGTGCATAAGGTTAGTCAGTAGGACCAACCTAAAACATTTGAATTATGATACCACCTACCTTCTTTCAGAACACCCTGTCAGTAATTTCAACTAAGCCTCCATAGTTTCGCATTAATTAGACGACGCGCGATGCATGATTCGGATTCGGAAAGTTTAAAATACATAATATCTCCTCTTTCTCATTCAAGGCTCCTCCCTGTGTCCCAAGTTACACTTTGAGGAAGTATGAGGAGATAGTTACAGGCCCCTGTAACTATGTCTTAGTTACAGGGACATCGCTTCTAATTTCCTTCATTTAAGGTTAGTCTTTGAAAGTCCTATTCCTAATATGTGAACTTGTAATGTCCTAGAACTCCTAGATATAATGTTAAGACATTTGTCAAGTTTTGCCTCTTTACATTTCAAATTTTGCTTTGAGGGATGAATTTTTAATGAAATCTAAAAAACATTTTTCCTTCTTACTTCCCTCCTCCGTATCCTAAGTTATGCTACAAGAAAGCGAGGTGGAGGAGAGCCAGATAAATACCAGGAATAAGTTCAAGGAATACTACAGATAAGTAATTTTTATTCGATGTACTGTTTCTTTTTTTCCTGGAGCTTTCACTTTAGATAATTTAGCTGTCTAGCTATCTGTTGTTCATCGTGAAGTTTTTCTGTTTACCTGCCTCTCACCCCTATTTGTACTTTATTTCTTCTCTGCATTTGTCCTTTAGACTTTTTTAAACCTGATGTATCACCTGATTTACCAGCACATTTCACTGCACATGCAAGTATTGTTCCTTTAAAAGTCCTGTGCTGCAAGTGTTATCTAGTGGTTACAAATAATGTGCTTTGTTCACACGGCCTGTGTAGGACCGAAGACTTCCTTTTTGCCAGAAGTTCAAAGAGTCTCACATATTTGTCAAATAATGGGTTCAATCTTTCATCAGTATTGTTTGTACCTTAGTTCTTTCGACTGTTCTATTTCTATCATTCGTACTGCTTCTTTTCAACTCTTATCATTCAATCTACTCACTATACGTTTATTCCCACTCAGCTAATTTTCTTATTCCAGGTACTTTATTGTGGCATCACTTTGTGAGGAATATGAAGGTTGATAGTTGAGATATATGAGCACTGATCAGATAGTTTTAGTATTTTTGTCACTTCTGTTTTTCTTTGTGGTTTAGTGTTTTCCGATAATCTTGCAACCAATTAATGATAGAGAATTATTTTTTTAACATACCCAGAGCAAAAAATATATCATATAATAAGAATTTGGATCGTTTTAAGTCTTCAATGTACTCGAAATACATGCTGGGTCACATGTCCCTGACACTATTTTGAAATCTTATACGTAATAATTTTTTTGTGTATAATATTTTTTTTTTTTAAATTGTAATCAAATACTTTTAGAAGAGTAATTAAAATGCGAATTTCATGGTATCATAAAATTCATTATTTTTTCCAAACGATTTTCTTGATTGAAAATTAGTCTTTCAAAATTTGTACAACTGGGTCACAACTATTTGTTCAACAAGTGATTTGAGTAGGAGACAAAAGAAAACAAGTTTTCGTTATGTTTGAGATTGCTCATTGAAGCACAGGGATCAGTTTAGCTGGCCAGTAACATTTTTGATGAGAACATCATACGTTTTAGTGTTTTTTCTCTGAATTAATTTTTGGTAAGTTAAATATTTCGATCATGATTAACAACTAGGTCACATAGTTTTTTTCGTTATTAATTATTTTTCTTTCTTTTTTCTTTTTTTTTAATAAGTGTAAAATATTAGTTATTTTAAAATTTCAATTACCTTTTTAAAGTTAAAATCAATTTTAAAATTAAAAAAATGAAAATGTTTATTTTTACAACTGGGTCACGTACAACAAGGTCACATTTTATGAGAGACCGAGTTGTAAATGTGTGACCCAGTTGATGTGACCCAGTTGTGACAAAATAACTGGGATATAAAGTAGGTCTAGTACAATAGTTTAAAAAGATCTAATTAAAAAAATAAGTAAAAAAGGCTTTGTTTTGAATTTGCCACAAAAATTACATTGTTCTTTTCATTTCTTAACAGCAACATTATCAAATTTAGTAGGATATTACAACTGGGTCACATGACATTACAATTAGGTCACATGCCCTAAAACTCAAAGGTCGTTTTCTACAAAAGTCGGTAACTGGTAGATTGGAAAATGCTTTCAAAATGAAGTATACAATATATTGTTTTGGTTTAATGTTTTTTTTTTTTTTTTTCTTAAGTAGGAAAAAATTTAAAAAAATCAAAGTGAAATATTAAAACTATCTGATTAGTACTCATATATACGTTTAAAAAGAATTGTGGGCTTTTCTCCGTACTGAGAGGTTCGAAATTTACACGATATTAAGTACCTTCACATGTTCTTCAATCAAAAGCTTTGGTGAATGGAAATGGAGGGGATGATGTGTTGAGAATCTACTCCTCGTATCATATCCCAGAGGAGAACGACCCATACTCTTTCCCTAACCTCTCTCCTCCATTCACTCTCGTTTTCCTCGTCAATTCGTCCTCTATCCCTTGTCAGTTTTCCCTTTTGAAAGGCTTATCTAAAATTTCATGTCAGGTGAAAGATTTGACATTGCTATTCAATTTGTGACCTGAAAAGCTACGAGTCTAATAACCTTTTGATATCTTTGAGTGTTCTCGCGATTTTTCTTTTTAAATTTGACGACCTCAGATTTGATTGAAGTATTTTTGCGGGGTGGCTGAAAAGTTTTGGAGAAGAGGTAGGAGGTATACGCTTGTTGCCGCTGTCACGAGCAAACTTCATATGAGAGAAATAGGCCAAAAGGTGACGAACTCATGTATGTATTAGCAATAGAAGGTACTCTTAGAGCACTTGAGCTCACTGCCTCATTCTATTTTGAGATGCGAATAGTGTGTGAGGAAGAATAGAACACGTGTCAAGGGAAACTCAAAAGTCAACCGCAACTATTTTCACTTGAAAAGCAATATTATCTTTTTTTATGCTAAAACAAAATTAATATTTTCCTTGCAACGAGGTAACTATGAGAAGAATATTTGAAAACAGTTTCTTCCATATAAGTTTTCCAATGTTACCAATTTTGGAAACAATGTTTGTATTGTTCTCTGTTTTCCCGCGTCTATTTGTATGTTTGTTTAAAATGAAATCATTTCAAATGTTGTGAGTTTTTTAATTTAAAAGTTTCTCTCACAATTTTTTTTCTCCTCGAACTAATATCGGAAATAGTTTGATCCAAAGTTTTGTTGAGCTTTTGTACATTTCTGGGGCAAAAAAAGAAGCAAGAAGCAGTTTGAAAGTTTTTTTTCTCTACTTTCTATCTTTGTTTCAGTCCTTCAGTATTTGCAAGATAGCAATAAATCATAATATGTGAGCCAAGGAGCATAGCGGGGTGAAAAGTTTGATCAAAGTTGAAAAAAGTTTAAACAAAGAGAAGAAGAGTTGAGTGCAGCAAACATGTCCAATGTCTAGATAATGCTCTAGGAACGAAATAACGAGTGCATTTGAAATGTAGAGTAAGGAGAGGGGCTGTCAGAATACTGAACTGGAGATGGCAAGGAAACTCTTGGCTCACTCAGGCATCATCCCCCGCGGGAGTAATATCTGCAACATGCAGTCAAGTGAATGCGAACCCTACCTGCTCTATGTACCTGTATACACACTTATACAGTAGATATTTACCTAATACTACCTTACATTGTATCTCCTTTAAATATCTAATCAATACTCGTTTATCTCGTTATATATACTTATATATTCGAAAAAGTCGCTGTAATGTATAAATCTATTGCCTTTATGAAGCTAACTTACAGTACAACAAATTAGTGCCAAAGTTTCTTTGAAAGTTTGTATACTGTTCTTTTTCCATTATTTTAAGAGAAGATGATGGTCAACTGATGTCATACTTCACTCCACGAGATATCATCTCCTCGCCTACTACAAACAAAACCTCTTGCAACAGCTCCTGCTTTCAAACAGATAATTGAAAAACGAAAATAGCATCTTGCAGTACACAAACCCGAAGAAAACAAAGAGGCAGCTCCCTAAACGTGATTTCTATCTTTCGCAACAACATGATGTTGTCCCATTTGCATTACCAAGCCGTTAGCAGAATATGGATTCTCCACGTAGATTAACATTTTCTCCCTCTGTAGCTGAGGGAGAGAAGAAAAGAAACACATTCGAAAACACTTGACGAGGCAAATAAAAACTGTTTCAGAAAACACATTCTGCTAGGTATAGAATCTACCCCCGATGGAAATGCAACCTTTTTTTTAGCCTTCTTTGAGTCTTTTGTGGAAAGAAAGAGGGAAAAGTAGCGTGTTTCACTGTTGGCTGTAAAAGGTGGTTTTTCACCCCACATCTTTTGTGAAAAATTCGTTGTTACTTCAAAGGTTGTTTTACTTTGAAGGTTACATCAAGGTGTAACGACAACTAGTCAATCTTGACAAATTCAATAATGAGATACTATGAGTCTCTAATATCCCTAGTTTATACCTAAAACGTGCACAGTATTTTACCTACTACTAGGCTTTGTGCATATCTAATCAGTTCAATTTTCCCATCATGGACAGAAGCACAGAACAACAATATTTCATTCTTACTTCTTTTTACTGTGGTTTCTACTTAAATCATACTTGTTTTATTGGTATTCCTGGGACTTCTTGGTTTAGAATAATAGTCCAAATACTCTAAATAAAGCGCTACTTAAAGTTCAATCCTCAAGCGTATAGCCTACTTGCAGCTAACGTTCGTCACCAACGCTAACATACTCAGGAGGGTGGAAAAAACTGCAAAAAAGCCTGGAAAACCTATTGAAGAAGTATAATTACAAAACGTGACAAGGAAGCGGGGCAGAAGCCAAGGGGAGCCTTTGAAATACAAGATGAGAAGAGAGATGTTGTGAAGTGAAGATTTGAGGAAGGATAAAACCTGGGACACTAGCAAGAGAACAACAGGGGTGTCTGGACCAAACTTTATTGAGTTGACAACAACTTGAGAAGGGATGTACAACTTCTTGAGAACTCTTTTAGATCTTGTTGGCCGCCAGTCTACACGTCTTACTATAAAGTTAAATTTTTGTACTCTGTATGGCCTTATAAAACATTAGATGCAAAGTAGATGTATACGTATGCACACTGCTACTCAACAAAAGGTATTTTTATTAAAGCATGTATGAAAATATGTACTGAAATCCTTTTCTTTTCAGACACTCACTGATCATGCAAAGTTAAATATAATTAATATTTCTCCGTAGGAAGTTTTCATCATGAACTTCCCACCTCGAATTTCTGTTATGATGATATGATGACAGGAACCGCATAATATGGCGTACTGTTCCCCGGAGTCTGGAGATGGCATCCCTTGCACGATTCTCAGAACATAGCTGTTCTGTGAAGGGAAAAATAAACCCTGCAGTACCTCAGCATAACATACAGACATAGGTAACAAAGGTCGAATAGGCTGCGAAAGTAACATGGGTCAAAGAAATTCCCAACATAACTTGGGTCGTTTCAGACTGAAAACAGAGCGGCTAGCCTATTTTACAAGAAATAAAAATCCAGGATACAAAAGTGTAGTGGCCATAACGTACGAGCTACATAAATGTATTGCTCATAAAACATGGGCGAAGAACCCTACTGTCGCCATTAAAGCAGATTTAAATTATCTTTCCTTTAAATAGGAGAGGGAAATGGTTAGTGACAATACTGGTGGAAGCAACGGCGTACTCAACACTCATAAATATCCCCAGAAAATTGAAAAGCAATTTTCCATAAATCGGGATATTTCTTTCGGGAGGAAAAACCTTTTCACTACGACATCGCCAGGACTTTCCGAAAGTTCTGTCTCAGGGTGGATGTTTGAATAGTGAGCTTGTGAAGATGCCAATTTTTAATCTGTGCATCCCTCTCTCCCTAAAGTTCTCTCAAGAGACAGTCTGCCTGTGTGAAATTTACGAGTTAATTTTCTCAAGTATTAATTTTTGGAACTGATGCAAGCAAAAGAAAGTTGTGAAAAGTAATTGATAATGAAGTTGTTAATGTAAGAAAAATCTAGGGAATTAAATTATATTATTTTTCTTTGGAACAAATAAAAAATCTAGAGCAAACTTATAGTTCAGAACTACAGACTGTTCAAACATAACAAAAAGAGCAATAAATTTCCATTGCTGTGCATTATAATTCGCAAGGAACAATGAAATGCTGGGATTATCAGCTGAATACTTCGACATTTGCTACACTTATTTCACTTATTTACTATGTAGTATTGGTCATACTAGTGCTCTTGATTTCCTACACTGCTCCGGGAAGCGGAACCCATGTAAAGGTCTCCCAAGACATTACGGTACAAAGAGACGGAGGAATGCAGAGCATCTTATTCCCGCTCTCCCCTTCCACATCCTTCTGTATGAAAATGTGAATAAGTATGAAAAACGAGTTGAAAAAAAATGGGACATACAAACCACTTTGAAGAAAATCGCAGGTCGTGAAATATTAGATGCAGGAAATTTAATTTTATGTCCCTCTCCACTTCTTCTTCCCTTGGACAGGCACTTCTTGGAGATGATACATGCGAGGTGGATATCTCCGCTAACCTCACACTATTTGTTACCAGGTGCCGGATGAGCGGTAGTGTGGGGCCTGTGGGGAGTGCATTGCGCTCCTGCAGCTGATGGCATTTGTCGCTAATCATTATCATATGACACCAGACACAAAGAATGACACAATGTCTGTGTCAGATTTGATCGTGAAAAAGATCAACTCATGAGAATTGAGATATGTGATTACAATATAGTATAAGTAGTATAGTATAGTAGTGCTTTCTTTAGACTGTCAGCTCAAGACAGACAGTCAGTCGGCAGTCCCATTACTCTCACAGTGGCTGGACTGTAACATACTGGTACTGTAACATACTGGTACAGTCCAGAGAACCACCAGTTTTCCCGGCAACTCTGAGATAAAGACATTGGCAAACTATATCCTATATCGGTGGACGTTTAGCTGTGATAACAGGAGATCCCAGGTCAAAATTATTGATGCAGTGGATTGAACAAGCAATCCAGAGAGGGAACGCAGCCTCAGTTTTAAGATCTATAGCAAAATCGGGACTTGAAATGTTTTTGTTTAGATCTGCCATGTTTCCCTTCCGCCTGTAATTTTCTCATGGAGCATCAACCTGTTCTAAGGGGTGTGAAAAGCTGCATCCCTCCACTACAAATTCAATCTGCACTCTATAATTAGTATAATTTGTCTAATTGTCTCTCATTAATTCCTGAAAAGCAAGGTCAAGCTCTCCCAATGCACCAGTCCCCCCCTCCTCCTCTTCCATTGCTTTTCTCCCTCCCACTCGCCTTATTAAAAATCAGATAAGGGGAGAATTTAATGAGCAGCCCCAGGATCATTTATATCTTGTGACCTACATATTCCGCTTCTCCTCATAGGGGCTGGTGTCACATTTCAAACTCCAACCCTTCAGAATTCTGATGTCACCCATACATATGTACGTATAGGTTTTATATTTTCAGAACTCAATACATGTGTGAAGTAAATATTTCTTTACGCCTTGCGTAAAAATCACACCGCGATTCGTTTATAAATAAAGAGATTTACGATATAAATTTAAGAATTTTTCTACAAGGAGTTCCATACTCAACAGAAACACTTGTATTTTTCCTGCAAAGGCAATTAAATTTATGGACACATGTTCATGGTTTGACAGTATCAAATTTTAATCTATGTGTAGAATTCAGAGGACACGATGTTTGAGACTGGAACATCACCAACACTTTCACTTAGTTCGACTATTTGATTCGGATCATTCGATCTTCCCTCGTTCAAGAACACGCTGGTAAACAACTTTTACCAGTGTGTTCTATGTCTGAGAATTTCCACGTATTTTAAATGATATTCCTCGTGTAACTGGCCCATGCCCCCCCCCCCTTCTTCAAAGCTCAGGGGGGGGGGGGCGGGGAGAAGTTTAGCTGTCGTTCAAGTGCTCTTCAAGCTGCTGCTCACACAACCAAAACACCACCGCTTTCAGCATATTCTCTGCTAAAGCTTCAATTGAATAAGCGAGAATTCGAACACGTTTATTTATGATCCTTAGAAATCTATTATCAATTAACGGACACAAGAAATATACCACCGCTCTAGCTGATATCCAATGGCCCTCGTGCAAGTTCGAAGTGTATTGCATTCATTTGTTTATGTTTAATATTGCAGAGGTTTGCTTTATTCTTGCCCGTTATTTGTCGTTAGTTTAATTAGCGAGTTGGAGATCAAGAGTGATGCCAAAGGACTTTCAAGAAACCAACTCCATAATGTGACTAGTGAGATTATATAAAATTAGAGAGGCGATTAAAATCCCAACTTTGAAAAGCTTCGCTGGAGCGGGTTAAGTATCTCGTTATGGGAACTGCGATGGGTGAAAATTCAATCAACATAATATTAATGACCCCTCATAAACTGCATAAGTGTCACTCATCGTTATGACAAAGTCAAACCCGTGGCGCTGGAAAACTGCATGGGTTTTATGTTCATTAGGAAATTAATCACTGTAATTAGGTTTATCACACTTCGCGTAGTTCATTCTTCACTTTACCAGGAGCGTCTTGAACTTATATGGCTTCAGTGTTCAGGAAAAGTTCAGACAGACTTTACTATTGAAAAGATATTTTTTTTCTCGAAAAAGCCTAATCATAAATGATTATTCTACTTACATATTATATCTTTTTTTTTGGGGAGGGGGGGGCATAGAACTTGAATTATTCAACAAAGCAAAAAAAACTATGATATGAAATAATTAAAAATTATAAATAACAATAAAATGGTTTTTTATATTTTAATTATATCTATGCTCAATTGCTCATACTTCAGAAACCCAAGTCGCGTTTCTCATTGGCTTCCTTCGCATAGCGATTGGTTTACATAACTTAAGCTCACATTTATTGAGCTGTGTGACACTTGTGTGAAAAAATTGTATGTTTGTAGGAATAAAAATCTATTCAGATCGAAACAGATTCCACCTATTAATAGCTCACATGTCTATAATTACAAGATGCGTCTTCTGCTAATAGAAATATTATTATGATGTAATCTCGATCTACGAGTATTCTCTACGTGTCAGCCATTTCCTCCCACTTTTCCGCTGATAAACGCTAATAATGTGCTCATCATATTGTCCTTATGCTAATAGTAGTAACAAAACTAAGGAATTATAGATCTTGAATTGGATATTGAGAACATTAGTTCTTTGACAGTGCTTCACTAATTGTTCTACAACAATAAAAAAGTAATTAAGTAGATCTACTTCTAATCAAATATTTATGTTTACCAAGTCATAGGAAGGATCCTTCTTTATCAAAATAAATCGATTATAAATAGAACAACAAATCGCTGTGTCCTTCAATTAGAGAAGAAAGAAACAAAAACGTTGTTAACTAATAAAATTTCGGGACCCCATTAACTTTTAACTTGGGGGTCCTCTTACTAATGGGGATACTTTGTTGTGTCCTTATTTACAAAATATATGGGGTGACACCACCTTAAACACCCCCATGATGGTGTCATATCTCTTGAAAATCAGAGCCTCATGGAAACCTCAGCCATCACCCTCGTCCCTTCACTGCAACAAATGAGTGAAGAATGTAGACAAGACAGTGATAGCTGGAGCAACATAACACTTTGAATTTTCAATACACAATATCTACAGTAATATCTAAAGTTTTAGTTCCAAAAGGAATGTTATGCAACAACCAGAAGAATCTATCACCCTCTTTATCTTATACTCATTCTATCAATCGTAAGAGGCAAAGTTTATAAACTAGCATAATAAACTTGATTTTTTTTTTTTGGCATCGGTTATTCTCCTTATCATAAATTTGCCATACAGCCCACTTGATGGTTTAAAATCCAAATAAACAACTTCTTACTCATAGTAATAGTCATTGAGAGTCTCCCAATAAATAGCTCAATCATGCAGCCTGCTCTTCTCCTCGCCCGCCGGCTACACACTATCCATGCCCATGCCGCCTGGAAGTCTAGCGGCACGCTTCTCACCCCCCACTCCCTCCACTTATTCTCTGCTTGACGCTTCTGTTCTCAGGCGAGAATTCACTGCAGACAGCTCTCGCTTATCATTATTATCATGAGAGGTTCAAAATTTTAATTAAATCTTCCCCCGTCTTGTGCCGCCGAAAGTACGGACACCAGATTTCGGAGCAGCCTCCTCGCCCCCTCGATCCCCTCCCCCCAGAATCCTTTTCCTAAGCGAGCGGAAAATTTTCTGTCCGAAAAAGTTTTCCAGCGTGCGATTTTCCCGAACAAAGAAAAGTCCGGGGAAGATGAGAAGAAAACTGAGTGTAACACAATTTTCATGAAAAGTTTATTTACTCTTCTCCTTCTCCCCCTCCTCTTCTTCTTCTGTTTCTCTTGTTCTATGAAAAGAGAAAAAAAGTTTTCTCAAACAAAAACTTCAAATGTGTGCAGAGAAATGATCGGACAAGAGCATTTTAGGGAGGCTGATGCTTCATGAGGAAAACAAACCAAGACAAAGAAAAATTATCCTTGTTGGTTGTTGCAAACAAATCTCTCAAACTCTAGACTTTTCTTCTGGCGTCAGCCAACTATTATCAATTTTCATATTCGCGAAAAACTTCACTGATTAACTCACTATGTGATAGCGATAGGTATTACCAACAAAACCGATATTTCGTGTCTATAAATTGTGAAAGGATTTTCTGAATCACCAAAATAAATGTTGTTCAATAAAGCTTGGTTTTAACTACTTATTTTTTCAGGATAAAAAATGAGTAATCTTCCCAACTTATAGACATCTTCCTCTCTTTAGGACAGCGAGTTTAATATTGGTAGCAGGTCTTGCATTTGATCATTTTTTATAACCGTAGCACCTACCAATTCAAATCAACTAAAAAAAAGCAGATGATGGTTCATTGTTTACAGATGTTGGCCTAATAATTCTGAATTGACTAGGGGCGTTGTCAACAGCAACTTCCGTCAGTAGAAATCTGTTTGAGGGCTGTGAAAGTTCATCACAGGGTATCCCCCGCTCAGCCCTGTGTCATTTACTCTCTCCTCTGCTCCTCCTTGCACCAACTTTTCCCTTTGTACAAGTTGCTCACTCTCTATGTCTTCATCTCTCACCAGGAACTCTCATCCCTTCAAAATGTTTTCTCCCAGGAACTGTCCTTCCCCCAGCCTTCACAAAAAAACCGCATGGTGGTCAAGTTCAAAGGAAAAATCTCAAGTTCCCAGATGGACAACTTTTTCTCCCTCCCCTTACTTCTCCGCGTCTCATCTCTCGAGAACCGCACAGTTTCCTGGCCGCTCTTTTTCTACATCTTGACTTGAAATATTTTCATTGTTATGAGCAGGCATCTTGCGAGAGCCTGCCTAGGTAATTTTATTACGAGGGAAAAAGTAAAAAGCGCAGAAAATTTCGAATTAGATTATAAAAGTTTGGCATCTTTAACTTGACGTGGAGAATGAATCACGGCGCTTTGTACCTTCAAGAATCAGATGTGGGTGCAAGCTGTGTATACAATTATGGCGGAATTCCTGAACATAACGTGAGTGAAATAATTCTTGGACCGCCCTTCTGTAGACTCAAACCAATGAAGTAAGATTTATTACGGCGGATTATTACACTAACTGTGTGGTACGACTTAACGAGTAATTGGGCTTATTTATTTTATTATTATATATTTGGATCAGCTTTATCTTATATACAATAACCAGGTAAAAGTTAGAATAAATATAAACAAAGCCTGATCAAGGTGGTGTATGCTTCGGCATTCTCTTCCAACCACCTTGTACTCACTCTTGTATTCACGTTGGGGTACATCAAGTACCTACCTGCCAAAACAAATCTTCAAAGCTCTCTGTTTTGTCTCGTATGAATTGAGCATGGGGTGTTGATTAATCGTGGTACAGGAAAACCTTTAACCTTTATAGAGCTTTTTCTAGGAATGATTTATGGTTGTTGCAGTCGCCAGTGTCATTGGAACAAATATTAATGAATAACCTCGGAGTGGCCAAACCATTCTAAATTTACCTGAGTGTATGAATGAAACAAAAATAGCTTATTAGAAAATTTATTTCTTAGAAACAGTTTGCTAGGGTGGACGCTGGACATCCGTGTAATGATTTCTTGATTTGAAATGGTTATAATGACTTCTTGATGGTTAAATGCACCCAGATCGTAGAACAGTCTTGAAAATTACATCTCAAGGTTGTCTTATATGTATTTGTGTAAATACTACATAAATGTTTAAAAAATCCTTTTTAATTTCCTTATGATGTATGTTATGTATGTAGATAGAAATATTCACAATGGTTAAATGCGTCCAATTTTAAATGATATGAGGAATACCTTATAGCTTTGTGTCACATAGGACATTTTGAGCGTGTGTTTTCACTTAACCATTAGAAAGTGAAAATCTTGATTCACCAAAATCATCAGTTAAACCACCTGGTTTTTGAAGAATTTCATCGGTGGACCCACTTGAGCATAATATCATAGGCTCTTTCGGCGGATAAGTAAAAGCTTCTCTCCAGTTGATCAAATGTGTTGAATTTACACAGCAAGGTTTCCAACCCGCAGACTGCCGGGTGCAAGTCAAGTCTTGGCCCATGCGGTGGGAAATCTTCTCCGACATGGCTTATCTGCCGTGTAGCAGGACGGATGTTCAGCAACATTGTTATAATAATTACCGCTGTTAATTAATATCTTGGAATATCATTAGAAAATATGAATATACACAAGACGAGATGATGGTAAGATAGGATCGTGGGAAGAGTCTAGGGTTCGGTTCCAGTGAGTGGCCACAGTGCTTGTGCCTCAGCGCTACCAGGAGTGCTTAACCCTTTCTTCACTGGATTTTAAAGTAAATTTTTTTTATAGGTTACAAGATTTGTCAATTGGTTGTCCTGCAATTTTTTCTTTTGTTCCACCGACAAAAATGTTCTTTTTCTCGCTTCATCCGTTTTCTTTCTTTATCTCTGTCATTCAGAATGTGTGCTCCAGGTAAGTATGAGCTAATATCAAATGAAAACAGTTTTCTTGTTGAATCGTCACATCTTCTGTCTTAAAATCTGTATATTAAGGCTTTTCATGAACTTAGCTTATTTAAAACTAAAAGTACATCATGGATCCCTATATTTAGTTCATACCAACTTCTTCCCGCGAATGGTGTGAAAACTTGAACGGCAATTAGACGTGTTAAAATAGTAATTTGACAGAGGATATAACAGGCAAACAGAGTGAAGCATTTCTATTGGGTTGACATTGATTGAATTACATATTACCTTAACTTCAGAATTTTATATTATTATTTTTAAGCTTCAAATGTTCGGTTTAAGAATTTTCACATTCAACGAATTGTCATTAAAACAATTCTAAAGTATGAGAAACAAAATGACTACCTGTGTTTTAAAATAATGTACACGTTCGTAATATTATATTGAACAAATAAATAAATAATTCATTGAATTTTCGGAATTAAATCAGCTTATCCTTATCTGTATTATTTTGTTTCAGGTATGTTAGAGTTATATCATATCCGGACAATGGTTGATGAAAGCTTCGTCGTCGAATATTGATTCTGATGGTGTGATGATACGGAATAATGTAAGTCAGTAATTATATATGTGAGATTTCAGTAATACAGTACCTATGTATCCACTTAAAATAATGTTCACACTTCAGTCCAAAGGCATAAATTAAGCCATGTTAAGAATTTGGTGAGAAACTAGAAGATAAAAATCTTCTGTGATCGTTGATTTTTTTAAACCATGGTAAAATTTGGTATCTTACTCGTCGATTTGTATTTCAAAACAGTTTACAGTATTGAACAGCTTACTGTCTGACAACCATTCAAAACGGTATTAAACTATTTATCATTAAAGGAGAGAGAGAGAGAAAAGCAAGTCTTACTTTCGTTTTGAAGCAGGCTAATCATTCCCAATATGGTCTACGTAGGCTCTAGCACAAAATCCTCAGGATGTATTTAATAGAATGGCCCAGGTACTTTAACCCTCATAACAATAAGAGAAACGCCTTCACCTGAATGACCGACTAGTATTGACAATCACCGACACAATTAAGTTTTCAGTTCCGGTGACTCACGCAACTTAAGTAAGATATTATTTGTGAGAAGCAGGACCTGTCTCCCTGTCCGGTTCTTAAGTCTTTCATAGAACCCTCGTGACAGCCTATCATTAGGTATATCCCTTGGAGCTCACTGAAATAGTATTTACTATTTATTTCTAAATGGATGGATGTAGGTACACTGTATTCTTTTTTTTTGTACATAATGTACCTTCACCTACATATACGTATTATACGTACAATCAATTTTGTATTTTGGGTGGAAGAGATTGCCAAAGGCAATAACCCCTGCCCTTTAGTTAGAAAATATTTATTTTTCTCCTTTTCTTTCTTATATTGTTTCCAATTTTATATAATACTTTGTAATTATCTGTTTGTATGTAAGTCTTTATTTATAATTTGTAAAATAATGATAATAATCAATGGATTTTGTAGAGTTTTGTGTTGGAGACTTTCTGATAGTCTTTCTGACTTTCTGTTAGTCGAAGTCCTATATGGTGTCGAGGGTTATTCACTGTTTTGTGTTGGAGACTTTATAATCTTCTTTTACATATTTTCGAATGGATAGTATTTAGATGATTTTTTTGTATTAAAAAAAAAAAATACATCAACTCTCACACAGAAAGACCAACTACCCGAATAATGCAATGAGGTTGATTTGCCTAATAGTTCCTAAGTACTCAGAGATATTTCTCTAGCTGGATTGTATGAGTAATGAAAGGTGTATGAGCAGTATGAGTGAGTTTTCAGTATCACTCCGTGAAATCGAATTAAGAAAATGTCATTATTCCTCTGTGATGAGCAGAGTGTCAGTTATCATATGAAAGAAAAGTCACTCTTTCCAGATCTTGATTTTCTAAATAACATAGATATTTTTCTTTGAATTTTTTCAAAATTTCTTCATGTACACCCTGAGTTGAACTTTACCTCTATTTTGACAAGAGATTTTCTGACGGCAAAAGTTCTAAGCATATTATTATCCTATGAAAAGATAATTCTTTGAACAAGTTTAATTCATTATATTGTGCTAAGAATACGGAACCTTTGAAGGGATTTTGCACCCTTTTCTATCTCATGTGTGGGGATTTTGCTCCCTACTCTACCTCCTGTGGGACGAAGGAGTAAGGAAAGTTCAACACTCTTCTCCCCCTCCAGGATTTTCACCTATACGCAAACAATCCTGGATTATCTTCAGGATTAACTTTGAACTTTCGACTGACGGGAAAAGTAAGGAACATGTTTCTGATCTTCACAAGATTTTCATTTTTATTATACTCAACAAGGAAGACTTCATACTTGCACAACTTACATTATTCTTCTCTTAAGGTACTTAAATCTTTTGTTGTTTCCTGTTCCTCGTAAATTAATTATTATTCTACTGTTTGCAAAATATATTGCACATTGTTTCTTTAGGCTAATGGTTCTGTAGAATCGGTAATATCCATCAATGTGGCTATTAATTCAATGCATAATATATCAAGAGTTTTCATGCTTACTGATTTAATATGTTAAATGTTGAGCCAGTCTATTTAAACTTAGAATTCTGAAAATATGTCAAAGGATTACCTAAATACTCTTGTTAGCTTCTTTTTGTGGAAATTGTAGTTCACAATCTAATGCAATATGGTAGGTACATGCTGTGGGAATCTTTTGTGCTGAAACTTTATAATAGCCGGGAGAAACTTTGACCTTCCCTTCTTGCTCCTCCCTCTGTGAGGAAAAATCCCTAATGTACGTATAACGACCTTTATGTGCGCCCTTCCCACCTCGCCCGCCCACCGCCGGTTTTTATTGTAAAATATGCGAAAAAAAGGAAAGCATGATTGGAATTTCATTAGTGAGGGATCAACTCGTTAACCCATCGTGGTGTGTGTTGCTCTGTTTGTGTGCACTGTGTGGTGTTTCATCAAACTTCTTGTCGAAGATTTTATTTCCATATACAGCCTAAATCTTTCAGTTTATTATTCTTCAACTACTTGGAGATGCAATTTCATGGTGGAAATTATCGGTTAGATAACATCATAATCTACCAATCATTATTATGATATTATGTGTTACCTATCTAAAAATATATTATTTCGGAGCATAGAAAGTTTTATTTCTGTCTAATGGTTGAGAAGGAATCCGCATTCTTTGGAATCTCGGATATTTTGGATTCGTAGAAAAAAAACACGTCATATTAACTCTAAGCCAGAGAGGGATAAGCAAAGAACTTCGTACTTTGGCGCAATATGGGTTTCCACATAGTTTCTCCCGACAGTTTGTTGGGCGAAAGCATGTGGAGTGTCCTAGTTATGTCAGACAGGGGAGACTAATGATGCTACCCTGATGAGAAAACTAATTATCTCTCTGACATGCAAATCAATTATTTTCGACAGCTTTTTTTCTGCTCACTTCTTAGGGTTGAAAAAGGTACTTTGAACTCAGTACCTGTCTTTACAAAGTTTTTTTTTTTTACTGAAGGTTATATCTTATGACAGGGCCGTATTTAAGGGGGGGGCCCAGGGGGCCCGGGCCCCCCCCTCGAGCTTGGCCCCCCTCGAAATTTTTACTTGAACGCAGGCTCTCGTCCCGGGCCCCCCTCGAAATTCTTACTTGAACGCAGGCTCTCGTCCCGGGCCCCCCTCGAAATTCTTACTTGAACGCAGGCTCTTGTCCAGGGCCCCCCCTCGAAATTCTTACTTGAACGCAGGCTCTCGTCCCGGGCCCCCCTCGAAATTCTTACTTGAACGCAGGCTCTCGTCCAGGGCACCCCCTCGAAATTCTTACTTGAACGCAGGGTCTCGTCCAGGGCCCCCCCTCGAAATTCTTACTTGATTACAACATAATATTATGTACCTACCAAGTAGAATCTAAGTGGAAAGTACAAAGTTCTGCTGAGAACTCGCAAAACAATCTACAAAATAAAACACGGTGCTTTTGATTTATTTTTACTTGAGCTGGTCCTCCCAAAATTTTCGATAGTGAGTTTTCAATTCCAAAACACGTTTTAGGGTCCCCAGAGCCTAAATCCAAAGTTTCATTGTTCCGTGTGTCTATCTGTCTGTCTGTAAACAGGATATATCAAGAACGGCAGAAGCTAGGAACTTGAAATTTGGCACAGAGGTCATAAATGTATTATTCAACAATTTAGATCAATCTTTATTTACAATTTTTTATATACAAGTACAGGCAAAAGGTATAATTAATTAAATATAAACAAAGTTTGATCAAGGGTGGTGATAATGCCTTTGGCATTCTCTTCAATGTATAGAGAACCCAGCTTGAAACTGGAAAAAATCGGTGCCACCGGTGGCCGCTTTTAGACAGAATTTGGTGGTTCTGGCTAAATAGTAAGAGATATGAAATTTTCATGGGAACAAGTTTTTATTTAAATAAAAAAACATTGGGGGTTTGTCCCGAATATTTTTTTTATATCTTGAACTTTTTGGTACCCGACTCTAATTACTGATATTTTGGAAGGGTCTACCCTGACTAACTTTTTTATTATTTATCCTAGATGTGGGTTGTGACATATCAATTCATAGGTTTTTTGAGGTTCTGAACACGAATTTGATAACCATATTTTCTCTTAGTAAGAACCTTTTAATTTAAAGGTAAAAAATGAATGGGTAACACGTAAAGAGTCACGTTTTCTTTATTTGGTATTATTTTTTTTAATACATAAATTAACGGGTTTCCCCATTAAAAGCTAAATCACATTTTTTCTCGAAATTTGAAGTGACCTATCAATTCAAAGTGAAAAAGTTTTAGGTAAGGGTCTGAGCTTTCATTTGACACATCGTTAGCGAATTTCTGATGAGCCGTTCTTGAGCTACGCCAAGTAAGGTAAAAATATGGATGGATAACACGTAAAATAGTCATCTTTTTAAAGGTAAATGACATTTTTTCTCGAAATTTGAAGTGACGACTGATCAATTCAAAGCGAAAAAGTTCTAGGCAAAGATCTGAGCTATCATTTGACATATCGATCGCAAAACTCTGATGAGCTGTTCTTGAGCTACGCCGGGTAAAGACAAAATATTCAAGTTTTTCGACACATTCTCTCTCCATCTGTGAGTGTGTGTGTGTGTGTATGTGTGGTGTGTGTGTGTGGTTTGTGTGTGTGGTGTGTGTGTGTGTGTGGTGTGTGTGCGTGTGTGTGTGTCTGATGGGCTGGCGAAGCGGCGCGCCGCTTACACCTGCCGCGGCGGGTGTAACCCGCTAGTAATATTATTATTATACTATTTGGGCCCCCCCCTGACGAAAATCCTGGATACGGCCCTGTCTTATGATATGAGTACATGAAGTAACTACCCTAGAAGTGATATTGACTGAAAACAGAAAAAAAGTTATTATTTCTCTTATGTGGAACCCACGAACTGTGTTGGAGTAGTTCACGGAACTTATAAAAATGTACATTGTACAAGGTACATATACGAGAAAATTAGAAAACGGGGAAGACCAAACATCAGGTGGGAAGATTCAATCTTTAAATCAATGTAACCCCTTTTGTAAAGAAAAGCGCAAGATAGAGAGGGAAGAAAACATTTCGACCTGCAACACTGGCGAGAAATCATCAGTGTTTGAATCACGGGTCCATGAGATGATACGAGTTTTATTATGCTAAGTTAAATAATGAAGAAGAAGAAAAAAAAAACCAATTAAAAATAACCTACTAAAATATTATTGCCTGATCCATTCCACTTACAAACATCGTGTATTAGAAAAATGTAGGTCGGGTTTTCAATCGAAAAAAAACCTCTTTATTTGCTTACTTTATGTAAAAAATTCTCAGAAGACCTCTTTGAAAGTTTTCCCATTTTTTCAAAAGTATTTTTTACTTATAGCTATATAATTATAATATTGTAAATATATTTTTTTCGCAAATAAATGGAATGTTTTTTAAAAGAGTTGCAAACGTATTGATGGAAAACACGAAATTTTCTCTTTTGTGAGCACATTTTCTTCGATACTTTTATTTATTTATTTACATAAATTTACTAGAATTGATATTGGTATAAGAGTTTCGAACTTGTAATAAAATGAGTTCTTTAAGTAAAAGAAGGACTGTGTTATCGTTTCAACTGAAATATTGGAAAGCCAAGAGCTGAGATCTGTTCTGAAAATAACATTAAACAATGTACACAGGTTTTCTTATAATTTATGCATTGATAGCAAGAGGATGTTATTACCTCGCTCATATACCTACCTAATATGTCAAGGTGTCCCCTGTTCGTGAACGATTTTTTAAATTGTTGTAACAGGGAAAATAAATACATATTAGAAAATCGTTCTTTTTTTTTAATAATTGTGGATGCTTTTTACCCGACACCCCGACAGTCTCTCTTCGCTCTCTCGTGTATTAACTTTGTTACTCAACAAAATTTATATCTCGGACTTCCTGTTTTGGCATAAAATTTCATATCTAATCCAGGTCTATCAATTTTCTCTTACTTTTTTCTCTCTTTTTCTTCTGGTTAACACTACGTTTCTTTTTCCTTAAGATCTTCAGTTTATTCCCATCAGTTTTAGCATTTAAATCTTTTTCTTTTAAAACCGTCATTTGTCTTGATTTCACTTTGGATGGTGGAAGTCCAATAGATTCTTTTATACCACCATTTCTGTGTTTAAATTTTGCTAATTGTAAAGATTTTGCACGTATTGCTCTTGCTTTCATCATATTTGATTTCTCTCCTGGTTTACTGGCGGTCTGTTCATTTTCTTTCTGCTGGGGTTTCTTCATAATGTGGACGTTGTCTACTGATAGAAATTTTGTCACAAATTTCCAGTTCCATTTTGATCGACTTTTCAATGATTTTTGGCTCATTTTAAATTTAGAAAGATTACCTAATATTTGTATAGCATTGATTGATTTCTAATCTGAGTTACTGGGTTTTGCTTAAATCATCAGCCAGTAGGCACGGTAGGAATTGACTCGGATAGCTTTCTCAAAACTCAAAGTAAAAAATGATTCAAACTACTGTTTTTTTTAGTATGCCAGATATATTTTTAGATTAGTACAACATCCTTCATAAATCAGATCTCGCGAACCCCGCATTTTCGTTTATCTCAGTTTACAAAGGACGGACTCAAACTGCTCTTTTTTTTTTTTACTAACTGCTACGATTTCAAATATATACTAACGGTTTGTATACTACTCCGACCTGAGTAAAAATAATATCAACATTTTTTATGTATTACTAACAGAAAATCCCGGTAGACAGTCAGATCAACAAATTTAATACGAACGAATCAGTAGACAAAGTGTCAGGATTAATGTACAGTCGGGCTAAGCCAACTAAGCCTAGTCGGGCCGTCATAGGCACTGAATTGGGAAATAGGATGAGAGATTTTCTTCTTGGTCACAATATCTCACTAGGTCGCAGTGTTAATTGTATGGTGTTTCATTTGAAACCCTGTAACCAAGTTTAATAATAATAATAAAATAAAAATGTACATGTAGGACAATACCTTGATTTTTCTACAGAGAATCACATATCAAGAAAACTCCTTCCTCACAAGATGTTGATGAATTCCCAAATGTTTATCATTATCTATCTGATACCAATGAGAGGAACAGTTGGATACTCTGTCTTCTTGACCCTTGAAATGTTAAGAGAAATTCACCATCGGAGTAGTTTGGAGCGGTTGTATACTAATTTAATCATACCAGTTGGATGTTAGGCTTTATAAAACAAAGGACGATGGCACTTCACTCACTTAAGTTGAAGAATCACAACAAAAAATGGGTCGAGTTCAATTTCATAAAAAAATACTCCTCCTAAGCCTCACCCGGCCTTTTTATTTTCAATAAAAAAAGTTGTAGAACACATAAACATGGAGAAAACAACCCAGAAAAAAACCGTTCTTAAAATCTTTTTAAGTCAAATAAAAGTTTTCTTGCTCCTCAAATGCTGTCTCGACCAAGAGCTTCTCAGAGCTTAGTGCTGATGGTTAAGTAGAGACATTGGAGAGAGGTCCATGTACAACAAGGAATAATAAGTGAAAAGTTTCCGTTTCCTATATTTCTCTTTTCAGGTTTTTTCCTGATAAAAAGAGAGGCTTTATTCCTGGAGAAAAGATTTACGAGATAGAGCTGTATGTCTTATTTACCTCTCTTATAGTTTTAGATCCTAGTAGATAGATCCTAATATGTATCTTCATTTATTTATTTACCCACACAACAAATAGTCGTGAAATAAACGTCTTTTTTGGTAGTTTTAAAAATAATTATTTTATCAGATTCCTACATTTTTGAAATGTCCCCTCATAAATTATGTGGCATCATTCGTGAACGGCATCCATAACAAAAAGGAAACTGGTTAACTCAGTCTATTTTTCACGTGATATTAATATTTGGTTTTATAAAAATGAAAATAATAGACTATATCAAAGTTAATCAGGAGGTGACGTACGACATGACATGTCCAGACGTATAACAAAAATTCACATCAGAGCCTCTCGTTTTACAAAAAGGAACACTACTTCCTCTTACACCAAATATGTATAGAAATTCTCGGAAGTAGTAAACAGGTATTAATTGTTTTAATGTACTAAGTTTAGTATTTATATTGTAACCACCAGGCGAGGTGAATACTTAAAGAATTTTCTACCACCTAATCTTCAGAGTCTTATTATTATGTGGTCACAAACTCAAATTAATGAGGAAATATTCATGTACTGGGTGAGATTCGAACCAACGGATCCCTACGCTCCCTGGATTACCAGACTAGCGCGTTAACCACTTGACTACCAGTGCACGGCTTTCTCTACTGTCTAAGCTCAAGTAATTCTCGCTGGAAGATAAAGTGAAGAAAAGGCTTTCATTATTTTCCTTCCTCCCTTCTGCCTCTTGTGTCATTAGGTCAGGAGTGACAGCAATGTCTATCATTTATCAAGTGACTTAACTACACTCTGATTTCTTTTCTTCTCTCCTTCCTCTGTTTGCCTTGGCTTTCCATCCTACTTGTCCTTAAGAGTGCCTACAGGGTGATCCTTGAGAACATCCTCTTCATTGATACCTTCTCGATTTCCTTGCTTGATTCTATCGTCTACTCTCTCCTATAAACTGATCGGATTAATATTTCCATATATTTCACATGAAAATCTTGCTAAACGAGAGTTGGTGATAAGCTCCGCGTTTTAGTTATGTTGTACTCAATTATATCATCATTTAGTTCGAATTGACAGTAAATTATTGTCCTGTTAATTTTTCCAGAAGAAAATTGCCATTTTCTTCATTATCATAAGATGAATTTGATTACCAATGAATATCGATCTATTCTACTCAATTTTATTATTTATGGCTCACAGCTCACTCCGACCTCAATAGCTCTCTCTACCTTTAAGGTAGTGGACTCGTATTTAGGAGGTTGGTGTTTAGAGTTATAAGCAAGGCGTGATTTAGTAAGGCTGATTTAGGAATTTGTGATCAGTGTGATCACTCTTTGATCAAAATTAATAAGATGAACTTTAGTTTTCTGTACACCCTGTCTGGCTTTCATCCTCTCGCTTTGTTCCCAACATCACTGTCGTCGCCTTGCTAGCTCCCAAACTTCTACTGCCCTGATTATCTCCGGCCTCCTCATCCACCCAACTTCTCATTATTATTTTTCTTCCATTGTACATTTTTCTCTCCGTTTGTTTTTCTTCTCAAATCGTTAAGTTCTTATCTGATTCGTGATTTTTCATTCAGCAAGTCCATTACAATCTCCTCCTCCTCCTCACGTAATATGGTGGGGAGTAATTTCGTATTAAATAGGCCAAAGGGAGACAACCTTTTCTGTCTTTTATTTTTCAATATTGCTTGGTTTTCTCTTTTTTTCTTGCTCTTATCAGTGGTATCTTGAAGGGTTCTGTTTTATTTAGAAAGTTTTTTTTTCTTTTCTCCAAGGTTTCGTTGGCTTTTTTCACTTTCTATATACCTCTATTGACCTCAGAATCCTCAGATGTAGGAATAGGAATTAGAAAATAATGCCGAAGCTGTTTAGTTGTGTTGAAGAGTCAAGCTGTACCACTAGCATGGAGGAGGTGCTCAAGTTCTGATGCATATTTTATGCCTGGGTACTTCTTTCACTTCATGACCTCTTTCAGTGCTCCAGTGTATTTTCCACGTAATTCTGTTTCCATAATAAATCTCAGTGAGAAAGTCATTCTAGTACGTCGCGCGTCGCTCTGATGTACTTACTTGACTGTGGAGAGGTAAGTAGCATATTACCGAGAACATCAGGAAATGCTTTGAAATGCGTTTTACGTTGCAACATGTAACTTTCCACATTTTTATTTTACAAAGTTTTAACTTTTAATATCTTGCGAGGAAGAGAGTTAGAAACGAAGAGGGAGGGAGAGGGAGAAAGTTCAGGAGGCGCTGTAAGACTGGAATTTTATTTTGCAGTACTTTCCTCTTCCGGTACCTAAGTAAATAATAATACATCTCTAGACATTCGGGGTGAATTTAGCGGGAGTCTTGTGCTTGGCGGAAGCTCTTTATTCCGCCTTAATGCAAAGTTACATTCCATGAATTATAAAAATAATAATTATAATGAAAAAAAAAAAAAAGAATCAGCTCTATAGTAAAATGTCTTTTTAGAATTTACTCTTTTGTGTCCATCCTCGTCACTTCTATTGCTGTTTTCCGTAACTGAAGAGGCAATAATTATTCTGTCTTACTATTTTTATTAGTTCCGCAATTTATCTAATGACTGAAGCAAACTTGTAATGAGCTTTTGAACAGAAACAGAAAAAGTAGAGGGGGCAGAGGAGGAGACTAAGGAAGAGGAGGAGGGAGGGTTAGGTGGAAGAGAAACAGGAGGAGAGAGAGAATAAATAATCAACATGGGATGAAGATTGTAAAGTAGAAGAGAAGTCGTGAAAGAAGAATATACAAAATTAGGAAAATACAGAGCCGGAGAAAAAACAATACTATCTCTTTGCATTTAGTTTAATCATTACACTTCTGTGTCTTAAGTACATTGACTAATTCACAAGAACATTTCAGAAGCTATTGCAAAAGTAACCAGTGGCATCCACACCAATAAGCCATCATATGGGATTCTCTTTTTGTGGGCACCTTCTTATACTTAACACGTTTTAAAATGTGAAATATTCTTAGGCTTTTATCAGGTTTTATTGGTTTATTGATTTTGTTCACCAACTATGTTAATAATAGTACAAAGTACACGTTATACGAGAAATTCTTGAAGGAACATTATGTAATGTACTCCTACTTTATTAATATGATTTTTATGAAGTATTTTCATTCAGAATTATTCCAATAACTTGTAATATTCCTTTCAGGAAATTTACAGGAATATATTTCTCAAAAGTATATCGCTTCTGTTCTATCTTGTTGTTTACAATGCCCTGGGCCCAGCGGCACTTCCCGGATTCAAGAAATCCTACCTTCCCTCCTCCTCCTCCTCTCTCTCCTCCCTCCCCCTCTCTCTCCTCCTCCTCCTCCCTCCTCCTCCTCCTCCCTCACCTGCTAATTCTCCAAGCTCCCCGTGATCAAATTTACATTCAACTTTATTAATTTCATTTTTATTTCACCGACTCCGCCCCCCCCCCCCCCCCCCCCGCCTTCTCCTCGTCTCCTTCTCTTCTGAATTTTAATAATCTGAGACTTTTTTCTCGTTATTAAAAAATTGGGCGCCGGTGTGGAAAAGCTCCGACACCAAACTTTCATTAGAGATGCTAGATTTTCTGAACGGAAAAACTTTTCCCTACTTCCTATTTATTTTGTTGGGTAGTAAACATGGCACTAATCCTAGGCACGCGGGCATGAGAGCTAATCTTGTAAAACATTACCTGGACACCTTTATAAGACATACCTAGTTGCCTGATATACCTAGTTGTCTGATAATGTGTGATGTTTCATTGCTGTGAAACTTGAAGAGATTCACCCGTTCTGAGATATTAGAAATATACATGTATATGGTTCAGATTCATAAAGATATTATTTTGAAACATATTCTTGTCTCTCTGGTAGGAAAATTGAAGCAGGGTATTTTAATATTTTTAAAGATTTCACAGCAACAGTTTTTGCTTGACCGGAATTCTTGAAAACACTCGAAACCTCAAAAGAGACTCCCAGCAATACGCACGCAATGGGACAAGTAGATATCAATCAGAAACACTTACCCCTGATGAAGAACCTACTATTCTTATTTTTACGCTCAAAGTTTCCCTGCAAAAGAGTTTCGAGCGGTTTTTCACTTCTAAGGGTTGTTTTTAATTTTCTTGAATCAAAAGAGAATGAAGCAAACACCCCCTCCCCCCTCTGTCCTCTCTGTTTCTTACATAAGATACCCCCGCTTTGATTTCATTATTACTATTTTCTCTGAGAATAGGGTAAGAAATAATTTCCCTTTCTTTATAGAACAGTTTCAGAAGGGAGCGGCGAAGATGGGTTGAACGAATTCATTGGGAAAATATCATTAATTAAGTTTTCATGAAAGTTGTTGCCAACAAACAAGTATAGGAGAGAATGGGAGCCCCACAGAGAGGGAGAGGGAGGAGGGAGCAAAGTCATCTAACATCGGAGTCTTTGTAAGTTTATACTATACCTACTACTTATTCTCTATACCCTGTTTCTCCCCCTCCCCATGTACTCGCTTTCGTCTCGAAATAACTCTTCCTTCCTCATCTTGTTATCCTCCTTTTCTTTCTCTCTTGTCTCCCTTCCTTCTTGTCTCCTCTCATTCCATTTTGGTTTACCATCTCATTCTATGTATTTCTCTCTCTCCTCCTCCTCTAACTTTTGTATCTGCGTCTTATTCTTCTACGTCTCTATCTTCTCTCTTCCTCTATTATATTCCTACTTCTCTTCTTCTCCTGCTGTTTGCATTCCTCTTGCCTTCCTTTTTCGTCTCAAATTTCATCTATGTGTTCTTAATGTTCTTCTTCTCCTTTCCTTTTTCATCCGTTCTTTTTCTTTCTCCTTCCTAATCTAAAGTTATCTCCTTCCTTCCTTCTCGACCATTTCCTTCCGCACTCTCTTAACAATCAATCGGATTTCTCCATCTTACTCTTTTCTCTTTCTTCTACTCTCTTTTCCACTGTTTCCCTTATTCTTCGCTCTTTCTCTCCTTCTTCTTCACTTTTCTCCTCTCCCAATTCTCTTTCCCTCAACTTGTTTCCTTCCCCCCCTTCTCCTTATTCCCTATCAACCGTTTCCTTCCTCTCCCAATTCCTTGTCCCTTAACCTGTTACCTCTCCTCTCCTCTCCCAATTCCTTGTCCCTTAACCTGTTACCTCTCCTCTCCTCTCCCAATTCCTTGTCCCTTAACCTGTTACCTCTCCTCTCCTCTCCCAATTCCTTGTCCCTTAACCTGTTACCTCTCCTCTCCTCTCCCAATTCCTTGTCCCTTAACCTGTTACCTCTCCTCTCCTCTCCCAATTCCTTGTCCCTTAACCTGTCACCTCCCTCTCCTCATCCCCTCTCATCCACTTCCTCTCCTCTTGCCATTGCTTACTTCCTCGGGATGATCAATTTATCACGTCGTCTTTTCAGTCTCTTCGTTGCGTGTCATTCTAATTCATTTTCTCTAGACCTAGCTGCCGCTCCGGGTGACTGAGTATGTAGTCTGTGCTCCCATCTCTCTTAGGTCACATCCCGTACTCCGGGTGGAATTCTGTTGAGAAATTCGCACCCAAATCACTCAGGTTTTGTCAACTGTCGATTTCTTTTTCCAATAAGTACGAATAATATTATGTAGGTACAATGGTAGTGGTACATACAATGCAGACGCAATATTTCGAGAAGAAATTTTTATATTATCTATTTTTAAAGTTATAGTGCTCCTACACCTCGTTAACATTCCGCCGAAGAAAGCAGGAACGTAGTCATAATCGCCTCCTTTAATTGCATATACCTTCACTTCTACTTCTCTTGTCTCTCTTAAAGAAGTGGATGCTTCAGTAAAATACGAGAATAAGGAGCAGGGCAGTGAGGTGTTTACATTCTCATCCTTGTCTTTCCTCACTCCCCTCTCTGTAGGGTTTCTCACTAGCTGTGGTTTTGCCTGGGTTTGGTGATTTGCTCCTCGCATATCCGACCAAACATGAAAACGATATCGGAGATCAACCACAAAATAGAACTCAACTCAATGCGATGACATAGTAAAAGACTCTGTTTCATACTATCAAACATATACAATTATACATGTGTACCTATCGACATTCTACATAATCTACCTACATTATTCTTACCTAGACATGTTTTACAAAATATATAATACCTACTTCTTAAATTCCGTCAAATCGGTATTTAACAATATACATCCTAATATTATAACATTTATTACCAAGTGGATGCTGTCTACTCATGTAACATTTGAGTCCACTGCACTTAAAGTGTAAATATTTAAATGTGAATGTTTTATGAATTTTAGAGAGAAATTCCTACTTAACCTACATTGATAAGAGCTACGTGTAAATGCATTTCACATATTTTCTACAATGTTAAAAATAACAAATATTTCTTCTGGTGATTGATGAACTATGGATCTTCAACTTGTTAATGTTAAGGGCGTCGTGTTTATATTCATATTTTAGTTTCACTCTTTCTCATTTTATTTTATCGGTGATGGAATGCGAACACCATTTGTTTGAAAGGGTAATGTTCTGTTGTGCAACAAAAGTCTTGAATACAAAAAAAGAACTATTGGCGATTGACTAAACGTGCAGAACATCTGAGTTTTACAGGGAGCAACAAAAATGCAAGTTAACACTGAAACCACATGTTATAGAGGCTAATATAGGGCGGGGGAGTTCCTTTCTATAACTATTTTTCAATGTTAAATCCGTAAGCCGTACGCCACCGCCGAGTCCTCTTCTTCTTCTTTTACTCTGTGTTATCCCGCTTAAGCAGGGTCGACGTTGTTCAACCTCATGGTTGAGGTTGGTTGGTTTTGCCACATTTTTACGGCTGGTTCCCCTTCGTAACGCCAACGATTCAATTTGATTTAAAGTCCTGGATTAGGACGGAGGTTTAGGACGGACCAGTTGATTCTAATTCTGATGTACGTCCTAATTTGAAGTAGTCAGGACGGGAGTTTTACCCTCCATTCGCTAGGAATCGTACCAGCTACCCACATTAACCTCACCCAGCCTGGGTAGTGCCGGAAATGCCAGCCTCACATGTACAAAGGGAACAGAATTTTCTGTGTGAAAATCTGCTCCGACCGGGGATCGAACTTAGGATCTCAGGACTACGGGCAGTAGTCATAACCGTCACGCCACGGAGGCTGGCGTCCTCTAACTCAAGTAATTACTTAAGAACGGTTCGAGTAAGAGAGCTGATTTTTTTATTCAGTTGATTTTTATAGCATGAATCTTCATTAATTTTATTCATTGTTCAATACCAGCTCCTTTTCCAAAGGATTCCTGAGCAGAGAACGGGCTGGGCTCCATTGATCTCCTAACAAAGGCACGCTAGCAGCTAGCAGCTGAAACTGCCTTTGCATCGCGTGTCTCTCGCTTGCTTTCCCAACATTCGACATGGTTATTAATTACTCCGGCTTAATTAATTGTTCTCAACAAGCTGCAACTCTCAGCTGTCTGCGGCTTGGCTGGGTTTTGCTCGGCTTTCTGACTTTCTGAAGGCATTGTTTATCTGTAAAAGATTGAGAAGTTTTCCAAATTTAAAGCTCTTTCTGTGCGGGGGATGAGTCCTTTTCGACTTTCTTGTACAAATTCTGCCTTAAATACATTTAAAAAACTTTACCTCGAAATCATAATATCTTTCGGTATTTCTCTAAATTAATTTCAAGTCAACTTTCGAATCGAAGTCTTTTCATTTTTTTTTTTTTTAACGGGCGAGTTTATTTAATGTTCAATTAAACAAGAATTCATATCAAAAACGATAGTTTACAATACACATTAAATTTGAGTCTGTCTTAGGAAAGCTGTCTATTTGATGGTATACACTTATCAACTCTTGCAATCGTGTGGCTAGAAGTACCACTAGACGCCAACCTGTTTTCATTAGATTATCTGAGGATAAGCCATTTCCCCAACAGTTAACTGCATCATTATAGGTTCATAAAAGGGGCCTATTTCATAAATTGTGCTCACAAACGCGTTTCAGTGAAATTAAATATAATAACAATAATGTGTTTCGTTGTGTTATTATATCACAATTTTAGTGGGTAGCGCAGAATTATAGGACTTTTCCATATCTTTAAATATCCCAATATCTTATTTTTGCCTATAATTCCGCCACTGGTCGCTGCTAACATTAAAGCAGCTACTCATTTTTCCTCACGTGTTAATAAATACCATTTATTTCTTTAAATATTTGTATAGTTGTTGCAAGTTGCACCCAGTATTACTTATGATGATTCGAGAGTATATACTTATTAAACATATACATAGGTATATTTAGGCGAATATTCATATTATCAAACGGACTCACTTATTATTCCTAATCAAGTTCAACTTTCTTGATAAATATTCCCATTATCGGTTGACCTTAGCTTCTTGAAATGGGCCCCTGCAGTTTAGAATCAAACCTTTCGGAGAGAAAGAGAAGGCGGTTGCGGTTGTCAGGTTGTCGCTTCTAATTGCTGCTCACATTTGGGTAGCGCGGGTCCGCTACTCAGTGTAGGTGGTTCTGCCCACGGGCCACTTGTGCCACTTGGAACCCGCGTCATCCTCTTGAGCTCTGGAAGTGCTAAGGAGGACACATGTATTTACACTAGACTCATGCACCTTCAGCACAGGAGCGAACTCAGCGTCGCACCAACTATGAACCGTCAAGTATCTTTTAGAGTTAAGGAGATTGGTGAAAGATCTTCACTGCGCGATGTGGGAGTTTCAGTTTTCGACAATTTATTAGGCCGCTTTGGCAACAGTTTTGAGGATGGAGATGGGTTTTCTACAATAAATAATACCTAATTATTAATAACTACTATGATTCTCAGTTATTTTAGCAATTTTTACTATTGCATCTTCTGTTACAGACAACTAAATCTTGAAATCTCAATAGGACCTCATCTGTACATGGTACTTTTGACTATGAGCCTTAGGATAGAAAACATAATATTGCATTTCGTTCGTACATTCTACAGCATAATTATTTTATGGATATGAATAGAACCCATACATTTCCCAAAGTTCCACGCACCGCAGATCTAGCCGCAACACCGCGCCACTCAGCAAAATTTCTTTTAGAAGTCTTAGATCATCTTATCTCTGCCGTGGCCGCGCGCCTGCTTCCCACTAATGTCCCGGTGGAAAGAAAGGCGCTCCGATCTGAATGTTTGAATGAGTAAAGTGTAGGAGATAACAAATATATTTCCTATGTGGATGCTTGTGAAGTTAAGTGTCCGTGATTTATGTGGAGCGGCACGTGACTGCACGACTTGTGATGGTCATGGAACTCTAGTGTCATGCGGAAAGGTTCAGTTGTTTGAATGACTCTCAATGCGACTCATTCAGTTGATGATGACTTTGGGATGGAAGTTTTTTTTGGTATTGTTCTAACGAAGGAAATTTTGTTAGCTCCACTCGGTAGAACAACAAAAGCTCTTCTTAAATAAGTAATAATTGTGTGGAAATATGTCGTGTAATGTACAATGAGATTCACAATGTCGTGCTAGGATTGTGGAGTACTTCTAGGAGCAAAAACATTATTGGTACATCATGCTTTTATTCAATTTAGTTTTAGAAAAGTGTGGGATGTGTGTTTTACAAAGTTTTGAAAAATTCTGAAATTGAAGAAGATTTTAGTTGCACGACATGAAATTAAGTTTTAGTATTTGTACGAAAAATGTAAATACCCTTATCCTGAAATTCCACAAAAATCAAAATCTTTGTATCCACCATATTCATTGCAGTTGCTTGAACCATAAAACTCAAGTTATGTAGGAAGTTTATAACTGCTGTTTAGGTACAATTGGGCAGATAGTATCTTATAATATCCGTTTTCTTGCCCATTTTTATTTTCTGTTTATCCTAAAAATCAAATCACTTGGTAAAAAATCTTCGAGCCGCCTACTTGCCAGAAAGAAACATCAGATAATCCGCCTTCGCATTTCGAATTTGGTTACTTTAGAGTGGAGCGTCTGAGTTCTGACAAATAAACGTTCTCCTCCATATACTTCGTGTTGATTGAATGCATCGTCAATAGGATTTGTCAGGTTGTCAAAAAATCTGTGGCTTCAACAGAAACTCTAATTCAACATTGTCAGTCACTCTGTCTGGAGCATGTCAGGTACATGGCAACACAGAGCTTTCCAATACTTTCCAGTTAAACGTTGTCCTCCACATGATTCAATGGGAGCTGACAGCAATTTTCTGAGTGCCCTTGGAAGTCGAGCCTCATTTTGTTGTCAGTTTAGACTTTAGAGCGATATTGTTTTATACCGGCATTCATTTTTTTTTCATCCTCTGCACAGTAGCAGGTATACAGATACTCATTAATGTACCAGTATACATACTTATTGAAATGCTTATCAACATCACAATGATCAGTGATCGGCCATTAAATTTATGAATGACATTGAATTTTCAAGCGAGTTCTATTGTGTGAAGTGGATTTTTCTCATCACAAAATGTAAAATATTATATTGAATTTTTAACTTGCGAATCATCCTATATTTGAAGTTTGAACTCAGTTTATGAAGATGAATCAAATAAATTTATCTCTCAAAAGAATGAACTAATTTTCAAGTGGTTCATATGAAAGTTGTGTGGAACACCCAGTCTAAACAGATTTAGCATGAGGAGAAACAAGTAAAAGAGCATTATATTAGGATCTGCAGTAGGTACATACATAGGGTGGTCTCACTGGTTTCAAGAGAAGGATACAATGAAGAAAATATTGCGTGGAATTTATACAGCACTTTGCAATACATGAGTGGACTGAATGCCACCACAATAACATTCATTAGTGGATGTGATATTTGCTCTGATTTTCAAGTACATAATAACTTTAAATATTGTAGAATCATTCATTTAGAAAAATAATTGAAATGTTTGAACTATTGGAAATTCATTCAGTGGCATTTGCCTGACTTTCGAAACCTACGAGTATGTATGATAATCACGTCATTCAGATAATATTGAACAATTTTTGGTGTACGAATCAAACCTGCATGAATTGTTATGTTAGAGACACCCTGTAGAGTAGATATTCGGGAGCACAAGCAGCCTGACAGAGGAATATAAGGAAAAGGTACAGGAGGGAGCTAAGTCACATCTGGCGTTCGCATAGTTTTTCATAATTCCCTGTGTGTTCGAAATTTTTTCTCTCCCTCCGATTTCCTATTCCTCCTCTCTCCCTCTCTTTCTTCTTTCATTCATTCCGTATTCTCTTCTACATTATTCTGTTTGCCTTTTTTATGAAGATTTATTTTGTTCCTTACGACATGACGCCAATCTGTTACGTCATATAATGATCATTGTTAAATCATTTTCCACCCCTACATTGCTTGCTCGCTTTCTTGATGCTTTCTCTCTTCTTGTAAGTATTTTTTCAAGTTCGTTTGTTTGTTCTTTTCTCCCGTTCCTCACTTCCTTCCTGTTCTGAGAATGAATCTGGAACTTTTGCCGAGGAAATTTTTTTCCTATTGTTCCTCTTAAATTGGAATTTGTTCCTGTATTATCCTACTGAGCAGCTGAAATAATGGAAACACACTCGCAACTGTTTTCCTTTTATTAAGTTTCCTCCTTCTCATTCCGATATGCCGTTCTTTCAGAACTGAGCCTCCTTGTCTTTCACTCCTCTCCGAGTATCGAGTTCACCCGCATCTGTATGTCGGAATTTCTTCACATATCACATTCACCAGAAACCAAAAACCTTGAAACAATGCCATGTAGAGCAGGTGTTTCAGGAGCATGTGATACAGTGCACGTTACCAGTGATAACATACCACCATTACGCATGCACAGGTTAACTTCAACCAGATGAAAACATTCACTCAGATTGATCTAAAACTCATTACTCTCTGAACGCTCTAATATTTCCTATGTGGCAACCTCAAATCATAATATCATATCAAATCAGCCAGGTCTCTGGACCGCTTTGGTCTGGTTTGGTTAGGTGGTGGAGCGATTTGAAATGAATCAACGTTCCCGTTATGATAAAATTAAATAATTCGATGTAAAGTAAGGAGACCAGACGGAGAGACGAGTTGCCTGCGGCATGCGGCATGTTGCCCCTGTGAGATGGAGACAAAGTTGTCTCAGATTATGTACAGAGTGCAAAGTTGTTGCGGACATGCAGGGGATTAAGTCAGGCTAACTTGTAGTTTAGAATGTGGAAGAGGATATTGCGTAAATAGAGGAACTCGGAGCATGCACCTTGAGATCAAAACGGGAGTTGTTTGAGATTTACAAGAGATTTGATAAAACATATTGTTAAATCTCTTTTGGTTTCTATGTGTACATGGGTATATTTGATTTATCTTTTACTGGAGGCTATAAGTTCGATTGAGTCATTATAATTGTAAATTATTATTACAATACGATCTTTTAGATCTTGTACAGCTTTAACTTACTCGTAACACTGTTTAAGAGACACTCGTTGAAAATGATCCATGAGTCTTGTGTCTACTCTATTCAAAACTGGGTGGTAACTACCTTGTAGCTGCGAGTCCAGTTTGCAGATGATGAACGCAGTAAAGAATAATTGCGTCATAAAGAAGATACTAACACGCTCCTCGCATACAGTGTCAGTGGTTAGCACTAACAGTCAGTGCCTGACTGTTTGAGGAAAATTCAAATATAGCAAAAGTTTCAATTATTATTGCTCTAATTGCGTTTTTCTTATCAACATTATCACATCGTCTAATGAAAGTCCCAGTGATAGAAAGTAACGGAAGCCTAAGAGTTCGTTTTATTTCTGAACGTGATGCTTCTAAAAGTGCTCCTCAGCGGGAGACCGTTTAATTACCACTCATCTGATGCATCTGATCCAGGCTCCAGATAATTGGAGCAACCTGCAACTTGTATTGGGCTCTTATATTATACCTACTACGGCAGTAAATTACCATAATGATGCTCTTGCAGTCATGGAGCATCGCGCAGATAGCTGTTCACGAAATGAGTAGCGCCCTGGTGATAGTCTCAGGGCCGACACACTTGTGAAGTTGATCTTCTTGTTCTGAAATCCCGTGTCAAGAATCTGTTCTTTTTTGTTGTAAAATGATGATTTTTGATTGATACTCGAGATATTTTAAGGAAAACACTTCTGGTAACTGGTAACGTAACAGTTTCATCAAACTAAGTAAACGTTCATCCCGACACAATGGATCGATGTGTAGTTGTGTACATTGTAGCGAGGACATCCAGTTATGTATATCAGGATTATCAGGAGCATCATGTTAACATTATGATGGGAAATGATCATTTAGTATTGTCAACATCTGCGTCATGGGGAAGTTACAATTGAAAATGTGCAGATAGGTAATAGACCAACAAGCTCATCAATCTTTGGGCTAATGAAGAGTGGAAACAGAAGAGACAGGTTGACAGGTTCGAGCATCTCCGACACACACATGTGGAGGTTCCGTGTCACGCAAACAATAATGCAAGCTCAGCACACGCAAAAACTTATGAGGAAAAGCTGAGCCAGTTAAAACCAAACTTGAGAAGAAACTTTCACTGAAGACACAGCTTAAGAAGACGGTGGAGATAGAAGCACAAGTTGGGAACGAGTCATATTTTAAAACTTGTTTCTAAAAGATTCCCGTTCATTAAAGTTAAACGGAGCAGGAGCATCTACAAGACGTATCCTCAACCTTGTCTGAGATTACTTAGCTGGGATTGAATATTTGGATGAAAAATTATTTCCTGGGTTATTTTTGAGAAGCATCATCAATCCTTAAGTTTTCCGGTACATATGGGATTTGGAAGTTTAGTTGCTCGACTATCCTAATTAAAACTTTCCTTCATTCCCGACCCGGGGTGTGCGGGGAAAGTGATAAATCTCTATGGAATGGTTCAGCTGCTCCCTTAAGTTATAGCGAGCTGCTACGTCTAGGTCTCGCTCCACACAGAGTGAAGGATTTCATTGTTTCAGCGAACAGTGAGCTTTGGTTGTGCATCTCGTGTAGTATTAGCTGTTTTAGAAATTTTTGTGTGATAATTGCCAGTGAAATGGAAATATTGAATTGTACCAGTATCCGAAATGTTACATGTAATAAGCTGCTCTAATGCAATATCGTACATTTCAAAATGAACTGCCCCATGTCATCATTTCATCAATAAATTTCAATTTATTTAATGGGTAGTTGGGTACATTTCCATCAATGGAATCAGGAATGCGCGGACACTGGCGTACAATTCAATAGTTTGTTTACATTTTTAGTCTCTTATTTTCTACCCTAATTCCACCGGATTTTTTCTCTCGAAAGAGTAAAATAAAATAATATAATTATGTATTTGATACGAGGCCAAAAGTAATATGATTATTTTTTCCATGTTCAAAATTGTAGTCGAAACTTTCAAATTTTCCTAATTAAAATTTCAAATTGAGTTAATAATGTCCCTCTCTTTTTCAACAAAAGTCTTTTATTACATTATAATTATTGCTATAAATAACACTAGCGCATATTTTGGCACAAAGTCCCCTCTCATAATTCTATCCTTTGGGCTTTCTATTTGATTGAACCTATTAAAGTTGCATGTTTGTTTGAAGTATATTTCCCAGATTTTTTTTTTTTTTTTATGTGGGGTTTAACGTCGCTTTCAACTGCCATGGTCATATCACGACGGGGGTTTTACCCTCCATTCGCAGGAAACTCACAAACCTGCTACTCACATTGACCTCACCCAGCCTGAGTGGGGCCGGGAAAAGCCAGCGTCACGAGAATTAGAATTTGAATGGTCACCCATCCAAGTCTTAACCTCGCTGGATGTCGCTTAACTTCGGTGTTCTGAAGGGAACCGGTGTATTCAACATGCCATCGACGCTGGCTTCCCAGAATTTTGTGCAGAGCTATTCTTCTAAATAAACAGCAGATGTTGCAGGATGCCTAAATTAAAATGATTTTACTGAGAAAAAAAAGTTCATTATCAGTAAATTTGTCGAGTTTTTGTACAACCATGAAGAAAAAATACACTGCCAATTATGGACACAATACTTCCTCGTGATGGGTTCACATTCCATATACACTTGGCAATTTTGAGATTTTTTAGCGAAGCCCATATAAATGAAAATATCAAAGCAGAACAGCTTGATTTGGACATAGGACATTTCAAGACGTATGTCACACAAAACAATAAAAGAAAATCAGATGGCATCGTTATATACATAAAGGGGTCTCTAAGCCATTCAGTTCAAGAACTTAGTCTAACAGATTGCAACTGCATAAAAGTTAACATAACTAAATACAATAAAAATTTCACCTGTCATGCTTTTTATAGATCACCAAATGGAAAAATTAATGTATTTTTAGATGAGCTCCCAGAAATTCTAAAAGTTGAAAAAAATAATAGAAATCACATAAATATACTAACAGGAGATATTAACATCAATATCTTAGAACATACTAACATAAAAGTACAAACATACCTAAACACTTTAGCAGAAGAAGGCTACATGCAACTATTGAATAAACCCACTCGTGTAGATAAATATTCCCAAACATGTCTAGACCACATTTTCGCGGGACCAAAAGTTACAGAAAACTTCTCGACATTTATCCTTCAAAATACAACATCAGACCATTACCCAGTAATTCTAAAAATCGATAAAACAAATAAGACCCAAGCCAATTCCAAAGAAAGAGATTTATACACTACTATAAACGAAATACAATACGAAAAAATTATAAACAAGCTTAGTCTAGAAAAATGGGAATTGATTTATTCAAATGATGATCCAAACAATGCACTAAATTTATTCACAGGAAAAATAAAAGAAATTCAGGAAGAATGTACAACATCAAAAACCATAAAATCTAGAAAAAAAATAAAACCATGGATCACAAATGGGTTAATAAATGCAATAAATAAAAGAAACAAACTTCACTTACTTGTTAGAAGACAGCCGCTGAACACAAAATTAATAGAAACATACAGACAATACAGAAATAAATTAAACAGATTATTAGAAACGACCAGAGCAGAATATCTTAAAACACAAATTGAAGAAACTAAAGTTGGGTCATTTTCATTTATCTTGGGCATATCAAGTCCGCAACCTTTCTCCTTTAATAAATGTGAAAATAATAGGGATATATGACTAAAATCAATTTGATCACATAGGAAACAATTTTTTTTATAAATTACAATAATAAATTGTCTTTTAAACTAATGTGGAGACTCAAAATTGCCAGTTATGTAAGTAACGTTCATGATATTTTAGGTGTCCCTTAGTCTAAGATTTTACTGTGTCTGATAGAAAAAAATGCATTTCTCCCCATTATTTTCACCAAAATCCAATATAAATGAGAAAAATACAGTTTATTTAGGATGTGACCATTAGTTTTCATAAAAATAATAATGTTCACCTAATTCTACAGACGTGTAAAGTTGTGTCCCTACGAAGAAAAAAAAATCTCCGTCATGAATGTTACCCCCAAAAAAATGTAAACCATTTTGAAAAACCCTTAGAATGAGAAGCTAGCAGCTGCCGCCATTTTGCTTCTTACAGATGACATTGTTTTTGTTTTGAAATTACCTGTCAGTTGGATGTTGGATGCAGTACAGTGAGGGACAATGGTGGGTCTAATTTTTTTTGACAAGAACGTTACGCGGTTTTTTAAATAAATTGTAATGATTCTTTAATATATAATGTATTTCTTTAATTCTTCTGCATATCCTCTTTCCAATCAAATATTTTTTTTGTAAAGTGAATATTCTTTTATTGAGAAAAGATTGTTTTAGTGGCGTGTTACTCATGAACGTTACCGTCATGAACGTTACCCGTGGTCATCAACGTTACCTGGTACGTTAAGTTTTTGTAATTTTGTGTGAAGAGGTAGCTGCTAGAAATATTCTAAATGAAAGCTTTTGCTCAAAGGTATTTGTCTTAGTCTTCTGAGCCTAAAAATTGTTTAGGAAAAAGGTAACGTTCATGACTTGAAAAAATCCAATTGCCCAAGATAAATGAAAATGACCCAATAGGAGACAGACGCAAAATATGGGGTATCATTAATGAAGAATCAAAATACAAAAATAAAACGAAACAAAATATCGAAAAAATAGAAATAGAAGGTTCAATAATAAATATAAAGGAAAATATACACATAGCTGCTAATTATTTTAACGAATATTTCGTGAATATAGGCACAGACCCTATAATATCAATAAACAATTCTCTCGAAAAAGAGCACACAGAAAATCATAACTTAACTTTTTTATGAAACAAATTAAAATAGAAGAAATTCGCAAGATAATATCTAATTTAAAAAGTAAAACAGCTCCCAGGTTGGGATGGGGTAGAAACAAATTTAATTAAAAAAATTGGTTCATTTATTTCGGCGCCATTAAGCCACATTTATAACCTATGTATTAAGAAAGGTGTTTTCCCTGATCAGTTTAAGAAAGCAGTGATTTGTCCTATTTATAAGAAAGGTAACCAACAGGACGTAAAAAACTATAGACCGGTGTCATTATTAACAACTTTTTCAAAAATCCTAGAGAAGTGTGTCAAAAAAGGCTGGTAAAATATTTAGAAGAAAACGATATCCTTAACTCAGCACAATTTGGGTTTCGAGAAGGAAAGAGCTATCCAAGTGACGCTATCCTTGAATTAGTAGAAGAGATATATCCTATTATGGATGAAAGTGAAAAGGGAGCAGCCTGTATGATGGATCTTTCACTTGCTTTCAATACAGTGAGCCACAACATCCTAATAAGAAGACTTGAACAGATAGGGATTAAGGGAACAAGCTTAGAGTTTTTCAAAAGTTACCTTAGTAATAGGTCCCAGAGAGTGAAATTAAATAATCGATATTAATAAAGAAATCAATAACAAAATTAAGAAGGTTACCATAAAAGAAAATTTTCTGAGCGACCCTGTTGATAATAAACCATATTCAGTCCCCCAAGGAACAGTGTTATCCCCAGTCCTATATAATATACAGGGTGATTCAGAAAAGTACCGTCAAACGTTAACCACATATTCTAGGGGCTAGTTAAGGAGGAGTGAACTCTATAAAAGAAAGTGCGCAAATGCCTCCTAACGGAGGTACACGCCCCTTAAGATGTTTTTAAACAATCGAAATTTTCATTTTACGGCTTACCTATTTGAGATATCGCAATGTGGTAAAAAAATCACTCTCAATACTAGATAGCATCTTTCTTTTGGCACAAAATTTAACACCATTCCAATGTCAGGGGCGGTCTCAGGAGGGTCAGATGGTAGAAAAAAGGTTCTAACTTTTTAGTCGTTGCTTGTAATTGAATTTGGTTTTCACCCTATTAAAACGTCTGTCATTGTCAACAAATATGTTTTGAATAATTTTTTTCTCAAACCAACACAAACGCTTCAAAATCGAAATTGAAGGGCTTAAGCCGAAATAAGATTTACAGCAAATGTTCCACATGGGCTCCTCTGGCTTCAATGCAGACCTCCATACGCCTTCGAAAAGATTGACGAACACGTTCAAATATTCCAGGTGTATTTCTTTGTTAAATAATTAATTGGCTGAAAATTCTTGTTCTAAAATTGTATGCTAGTTGCATAGGTTTCAAAACTTAATGCGGTTTTAAAATCTTCAATTTCAATTTTCAGGCGTTTGTGTTGGTTTGAGAAAAAAAAATATTCACAACATTTTTGTAGACAATGACAGACGTTTTAATAGGGTGAAAACAAATTCAATTACAAGCAACGACTAAAAAGTTAGAATCTTTTTTCTACCATCTGACCCTCCTGAGACCGCCCCTGACATTGGAATGGTGTTAAATTTTGTGCCAAAAGAAAGGTGCTATCTAGTATTGATAGTGATTTTTTTACCACATTGCGATATCCTAAATAGGTAAGCCGTAAAATGAAAATTTCGATTGTTTAAAAACACCTTAAGGGGCGTGTACCTCCGTTAGGAGGCATTTGCGCACTTTCTTTTATAGAGTTGACCCCTCCTTAACTAGCCCATAGAATATGTGGTTAACGTTTGACGGTACTTTTCTGAATCACCCTGTATATGTGTCGGACTTGTATAACCTACAATTAGAAGGCAAACTTGTATCCTCTGCAGACGACACAGCTTTGTTAGTAAGAGCATCATCTTGGCAGGAAGTACTCTCAAAAATGGCAAATGACATGAGGAAAATAAAATGTTGGTTTCAGGCTCACAATCTACGCCTGAACACAGATAAAACTAAAATAGTGCCATTTGCCATACAAAGACCCCAACTACCCACACAGACCATGTTAGTTGTCCATGAGAGTCCTGACTGCCAGAATTCGTGCTCTTGTTCTGCTGTTGAAATTGTGAAGGATATAAAATATCTTGGGGTACAAATGGACTGTTTCCTTAGATGGGACACGCACATTGAGGCATTGATTAAGAGACTAAGAAGGTACATATACCATTTCTTAACCCTCAGAACTTTCCTACCGTTATCCCTTCTGAAGGAAGTGTACCATGCTCTCGTTCAATCGGCCCTTGAGTACGGGATTATAGCTTATGGTAGAGCTGACAAAACAAAAATAACAAGACTTGAGACAGTCCAGAATTCCTTACTGAAAATAATATACAAGAAAGAAAGAAGGTATCCAACGGTAAAACTCTACCAAAATCTTAAAATACTAAACCTAAATAATCTATTTACAAAGAATATCTGTGACTACATACATAAAACAAAGAATCACTTGTAAAAGAAAAGAAAACTAAACATCAACTTAGAGAAAGAAAAATAAATATTGAAAAATGTAAAAAATCAAAAGGCCAAAAATCATTAAAATATCTTCATATCAAAATCTATCAAGAGCTACCAACAAAATTAAAAAACCAAGATGACTGTAAAAAATTTAAACTCGAACTGGGGGACTGGTTGAAAGAGGTGCAGAGTAAAAAACACTGCCAATCATGGACACAATACTTCCTCGTGATTGCTTCACATTGTAAACACGTGCCAATTTTGAGATTTTCTTAAAAAATTACTTGTATCTCTAAAACGGCTCAACCGATTTTCTTCAAATTTGTTTTATATGGTAGAATATTGTTTTTTTATACATTCTAGAATCTACAAAAAATTCTGTATCGGCAAGTCGTGGTCCTTATTTTTTGACTTCTTTGTCCAAAATTTCGGATTTTCTTAAATATCAGAGTCAAATTATTATTAATTTAAAAATAAATATAAAAAGCCTATGTAAAATAATAATATGCATAACCATACAAAATTTCATCAAAATCGAGTGTACCGTTCACGAGATATCAGCGTTTAAGTAAAAAGTTAGTGGTCAGGCGCATGGTCTCTTTCACCAAGAACCGCTAGTACGAATTCGATGAATTTAAAATGGGACCATCTGCAGAATGTCTCCTAGATGTGTGCAAAATTTCATCAAAATCGGTCGAGTAGTTTCCGAGATTTGCGCGTTACAAGGAATCGTTTTAACAGACCGACAGACAGACCGACAGACCGACGGACCGACAGACAGAAACAAAACCAAATTTGCTTAGGAGGTTATGAAACGTCCAGAAATATGAAAAAAATTGAAATCGGAGCAAAAAAATATTTTTTTTTACAAAAACGAACACAATACTTCCGATTTCTAATATTAGAAATTTCTCGGAAGTAAAATAAGAAATATTGTAGACATAAATATTTACTAAACATAAATTTTTAATAATTATACTATGATATATACAGGGTGGGGCAAAAGTCTGGAAACCCCTGAATAACTTTCGAATGGCTTCTTCGGTAAAATTAAAATTTTGTAAGGTGAACCGGGCTAATAAGAACTTCTTTTAGAGTCGAGTCGATTTTTGTTACCGGCCCCCATGTCGGGGCCAGGGGGCCAACTTCATTTTTTTAAATACGAACCCCCACCTTGCGATACATTTTTGGAAAGGTCTTTAAATAAGAAATACATTGGTGCAAATTTTATTTTTTTAATATTAAATTTTTTGCAAATGGCGTCCAACTTTGTGTATGCAGTAAATTCTGGAAACCCCTGAATATCTTTTGAAAGGGCTTTCTCAGTTAATTTAAAAGTGTGCACGATAAGTCGGGGTAATTAGACCTTTCCAAAAATGTATCGCAAGGTGGGGTTTCGTATTTAAAAAAATGATGTTGACCTCCCTGGCCCCGACATGGGGGCCAGTAAAAAGAAATCGATCCAATTCTAATATAAGGTCTAATTACCAAGGATTACCGTACACAATTTTAAATTTACTGAGAAAGTCCTTTCGAAAGATATTCAGGGGTTTCCAGACTTTACTGCATACACAAAGTTGGACGCCATTTGCAAAAAAATAATATTAAAAAAATAAAATTTGCACCAATGTATTTATTAATTGAAGACCTTTCCAAAAATGTATTGTAAGGTGGGGGTTCGTATTTAAAAAAATGAAGTTGGCCCCCCTGGCCCCGACATGGGGGCCGGTAACAAAAATCGACCCGACTCTAAAAGAAGGTCTTATTAGCCCGATTTACCTTACAAAATTTTAATTTTACCGAAGAAGCCATTCGAAAGTTATTCAGGGGTTTCAAGACTTTTGCCCCACCCTGTATTGTATGTAGCAACCTACAAAATTATCCATGTACATAATAACATGTGCTTATCTATTAACTTTTATTATTATTATTATTATTATTTTTTTTTATGCCATAAAGAGAGAAACTATACAGCGAAAAAGAGAGAAAGAAAAAGAGGGGAAAGAAGAGAATAAGAGAAAGAAAAGGAGATAATGAATGAGAAAAGGAAGTGAGAACGAGATAAATAATAAATTAGACAGAAAAAGAAAAATAAACCAAAGAAAGAAAGAGAGACAAAGAGAGAGAAAGGGAGAGAGAGAGAAAGAGAGAGAGAGAGAAAGAGAGAGAGAGAGAGAGATAGAGAGAGAGATAGAGAGAGAGAGAGAGAGAGAGAGAGAGAGAGAGAGAGAGAGAGAGAGAGAGAGAGAGAGAGAGAGAGAGAGGGAAATTAAAGTTAAATCAAGTGAGAAAAATCTGGTGTAAACATCACACGACTTTCCTTATCTCCCAAAAAGGAGTCGAATTCCGCCACTGGTGACTGAACGGTAACAGATAACTAAAAATCAATGCCAAATTCGTGATCAGCACTTCAAAATCATTTAATTTGATATGTCACAACCCCCATCTAGGATGAATAATAAAAAAGTTAGTCCAATCGGGTCCCCCTACAATACCGGTAAATTGGGGCTGGTTTCCAAAAAGTTAAAGATATCAAAAAAATGATCAGAGTGAACCCCTATTATTTTTTTAATCTGAGAAAATGTTGTTCTCGAACTTTTTTTGTATCTTTAACCAATTCAAAGAAGCGGTGCTTGCGGCCAATATTTGCGGCCCTGCGGCCGCAAAATGCGGCCGATTTCAACCAAAAAATTCATGGTTCGTCTGGTGTATAAAATAATTACCATACCAAATTTCAAGTCTCTAGCTCTTACCGTTCTTGAGATATCCTGTTCACAGACACACACACACACAGACAGACGCACGGACCAATGGCTGAAAACCACTTTTTTGGTATCCTGAGGCTATGATTCGTCCAGAAATGTGAAAAGCTGGGTAGGTCAAATTTTCGACGAATACAATACTTTTCTTATTATAGAATAAGGAAAGTAAAAATAGAACTATCCCACAAAACAAGAAAATCACTGATTTTCTTAGTGTGGGTAGTTTAGGACATGTTATGTGCGTTAATATGTTATCTATTTAGTATTTAAGTTAATCTTACGTACCTATTGTAAAAATGTATTTTCAATGTATTGTCATCATCAATAAAATCAAATCAAAATCAAATCAAATATACTAAATCACTTCTATCTGCGATGTTTTTTAACCAATTCTCTTTAAATTTGTTTTATATGGTAGAATACCCTTTTTACAACATTCTAGATTCTACAAAAAATCCTGTATCGGTAAGTCGTAGACATTATTTTTCCACTTTTGGTATAAATTTTCGGAATTTCTTAAATATCAAGGCTCATAAAAAATTCAAATATACTATTTAAAACGCAAAGACGCATAAATATACAGTATTAATTCAAAATCGGGTGTACCGTTCACGAGATAAGAGCGTTTAATTAAAAGGTTAGTGGTCAGGCGCATGGTATCTATCACCAAGAAACGCTAGTACGAAGTTGGTGATATTAAAATGGGACCATCTGCAATACGTCTTCTACTCTTCTATCTGTGTACGAAATTTCGTTGAAATCCGTTTAGTAGTTTCTGAGATCTGCGCATTACAATTTCTAATACATAATTATTAGAAATTTTTCGGAAGTAATTGATTATGTAAGTTATCTGCTACCTACACGTAGTATATATTATGTTGACTTTAGCTATTTTCCTATATTAGTGGATGTGCACATGTTCAACTACATGAAATTTAAATACATACAGCAACTTAACTCGTTAATCGGTTAGGTTTTGGCTGGAGAAAAAGTTTTAAGTATTTTTCATGTTATATAAAACCTAAACTCACGCACGTACATGGTTGTGGCCCGCCGAGTCATTTTTGGTGGCCCGCGAGCTCATTCATGCTATTTCCTATTTGTTCCAGCACTAGCCGGCCAAGATTTTGTTTTTGTTATGCAAAAGTTACGAGTAGTGAAAAATCCGCCGGGATTCGAACCCGGGTCTCCCACCTACAGGACTAGTGCATTGACCAACACTCAGCCATGGGAGCCAAACTGATCAGAGATTTTTCCCTGCTGTACATTTTTTTTTTAATTTTCTAGTTTTTGTATAAAAAAATTGAGTGAAACAATTTTTATTTTATTTTTTATTCAAATAAAAATACTAACACTTGTTCCTGAAATTAAAAAAAATAGTTTTCTGAAAAAATTTTAACCTCCCCCCCCCCCCCTAATTTGTGTTTCTAATAGTGGCCCGCGGACTTTTCTGGAAAAGAAATATGGCCCAGAGTCTGGAAAAGGTTTAAGACCTCTGTTGTAAATCAACAAAAATGTGCACTACCTACGATAAGGATTATTATATTATTGGCACTGCAAGGGTCTAGCGTAGTTTACATAGAATATGTCGTATCTATTCGTGTAGTTCCATCAGGTTCCTATAATCAATCTTTTCCACTGACACTCAAAACTTGATCTCGGTTCAGTTAGTCTCTTAGACTTGAGATTCAGCTGGACGAGTGGGAAGTTTTGGAGTGCTCAAGTGATAGCTAAACGAAATATTTTATCATAAGTTTTAAAAAAAAAATCTTGTTCTTCTACCCTTGTGTCACTTTTCCCGCTTTTGTCTGACACGAAGTATACAAATAAGGCACCTATAGAACAAAAAAATCCCATTTTGGTTTGCCTGGTCGTTATGAGCTTTTCATTCATGTGGAAGGGAAGTTTTCAGACGTGGCGTGGCGTGGGTAAACTCGTGCGGGAAACTCGGATGAATGAGGTATATGGCGGTAGCAGGAGACTGCGGTTATTACCCCGTACAACACGCTTTCCACTTCCGAAGTTGAATCTAGTATATATTGTTAGGGCTTCACTTTTATTGCTATGAATGATCACTTATATCTACCTCCATGAGCGATTGCGTGCGCAATTACATAGAAACATATTTCATGAGGATATGGACTGGTGACCGTCCTGGATTTTGAGTCCATCCATTGTGATCATGCCAGCCTCCGTGGCGTAATGGATGTGACCACTGCCCGTTGTCCAGAGCTTCGACTTCCGGTTGGGGCAGACTTTTCGACGAAAATTCTGTTCCATCCAGAACACGTGAGGCTGGCATTTCAGGCCCAGCCCAGGTGGGGTGAGGTTAATGTGGGTAGCTGGTACTATTCCCAGCGAATGGAGGGTAAAACCCCATCCTGACTATTTCAAATCAGGGCGTACACCAGAATTAGAATCAACTGGTCACAGTAGATCTAAATAGAGGTCGGTGTGATAAGTGATGCTTCTCTTGTGGAACTCCAACCAGTCTATAATAATAATGGTTATCATGGTAAGTTGGTGGTCCATTGTTATGCTAGTATTCAGGTCCGACTAAGGCGAGGTTAGTGTAATGAGTATAGTGACGTACAACCCCAATTTCATCAATAGCCGTTTACTGTAAAATGATCTACAGTTAATTCAATAGTTTTATTCATTCTGTAGAATAGAAGATTGTTAAAGTTGAGGACTGGTTTTTACAAAGAAAGTAAGTATAGACCCTCAGTAAGTTTTGGAAGAATTCAACTGAAAGAAGAGGAATAGTAGAATTAATTCAATTAATGTTTTCTTTTCTACCAATATCAAGAATAATTCTTTTGGTACTTTGTACGAAAATGTGGCAAATTTAATTTTAAATATTCATTCCAATTACTTATTACGTTCTCTGGTAAGCTTGTAAAAATAGGGTTTTGTGAAAATTTGCCAGTGTAGCAGAATTTTCATGTAAACTAAATAATCATTTCAATTTCTTACTCATTCAAAATTGTCCTCACATCAATACTCAATTGAATTCCTCCAGAAATAATTCGTTTATCTCTCCTTCTGCTGGCTTACTCCCATCTCAAGCTATATTGGCAGCCTATTTGGTTGAATTAAATGAGAAAAAGAGAATTTACATATGATGTGTAAAGAAGTGAGGCACACACACACACTTGAAAATTGTAACGTATTGAGTTTTTTTTTTTTTGATAAAAATTTAAAGGAGCACTTTCTATATGGAATCTAAATCCAGAAAAGTGTTTTATTCTACAAATGTAATTGAATTTCTCTCTTTTACATTATTGTGTAGAGTGCGTTAGTTGGCACACATTCAAGCACAGAATTTATGAAGCCTGGAGTAGAGAGTAGTGCGAGGATTTTTTTTACTCAACGCCATTCTATGAAAGCAATTACTAAGTAAAGGTTCTACCTAACTATAAAGTTATAGATAAATGGTCGTGTTTGCAAGTCTCGTTGACCCCGGGAAATCAAAATATTTTTTTTATTTATCAACAGTCACTTTGGCAACAAAATAGTAACCATTGAGACTATTTGTAATCAAAGTTGGAATAAACGACATATCAATTCAAGTGACTGATAGACCTGATAGTGTAGGAAAATGCGAGAGGCCTTCGTTGGTTCAGGGATGCTGATGAGTAACAGTAGTAATTTGCGGTCTTTTCACCTAAATATGAATGTGAGGTACTTATACCTACTCCCCGAACAGATGAACCTCTCGTTGCCGGCTCACTGAGGCCTCTAAACAAAGGCCGCTTGCCATTCACAACCACTTGCTTTGTAAGTAAAACCCTAGAGTAGAGTAGAGGCTAGCCGCTACAGTTCCAATTCATTATCAAAACCCTGCACATTGCACAACTAGAAATGAAATTTCGGGGTCTCTTCACCACTTCCCTTTCAATTTCTACCTCCCACTCTCCCCAATTTTCTCTAAAAAGAACAAAAACAAACTTTCCTCAATAGAAGAGAATACGTTTGAATAGAGAAGAAAGCAATGGAGAATCATTTTGTGTAACAAAAAGGTAGTTGCTGTGGGGCCAGGGGGAAAAATTGGCACTGATTGCAAGCTGTACGCGTCTGCCAAATTCCACATCCAGCATATATCACATCCAAGCCGGATAATACGGGCACCCAGTGCTTCTGGCTGTCAGAAACATGTCCTTTGTCTTTGTACCTTTGCTATTGTGGAGCAGAATTCAATTGTAGGAGGATAATCACTTGGTTTATTTTCCTCTCTTTTGTTCACCCTGCATCATTTTAGATGATTTCCTTTGTTTGAGGACAACTTGGAATAAGAATTTCCACCTAATTAACGACCATAAAGTTAATTTTATCATTGAATCAAGAGATTCTTGGGTGAGTCTATTATACCTTGAGTGTTTGAATGGTGAAAGATCAATAATTGATAGGAGTGTTACTCGTATATGTCTTTTTTTGATGGAATTACAATTCTTGCGCCATCTTCAAATGAGTAAGTTTCTACATAATAATTATCTATTTCCTAGTTAGTGACATTCATCTCAATTAATTCCCTGCCAGCAGTAAAGCACGATTCTCTGCATCATTTGGAATACAAAAAGCCTCTGCATATTGATTTCTACCTCTCACGCATTCGTCGGCATTTTTCTTTCTTCTCTCCTGTGCTCTCTTTTTTAATGAGCTTCCATTATCTTGCTACTCTTTTCAAATGTGCAGCAATTGCGGTGGACCGGTAGGCATTCCAGTGCGGGGGGGCGGGGAGGTGGAGGAGGAGCCCTTTGTCCTCAAGTGGTGGGAGGCAGAGAAGAAATTTAACTAAAAATTCCATTTCTGTGCCCAACGTATGTGTCGAATTTTAAAATTTTCATTCCGAGTGTTTGTTTGCCGCTTGAATTTCATTTCTATGACTCGCATGTATGTTGACATTCATTCTTGGTCCTGGGAAGTGTTCCATTTGTTTTGTTATGTGGAGAACAATCTTCCTGAATTAGAATACCTCTGCAGCATGTTCTTTCATCTGTCTGGCGGATTGCTATGAAAGTTCGCACGTTATATGCAAACTTGGTATTACCTCTTCATGTCAGGTAATGAATGTTTGCTGAAGGTATTATAATTCTCATTGATCTAAGAATTGTGAAAAAAACTTTTACCCAAGTGGAAAATTCTGCAATATTATACCTGACATCATATACCTAATAATATGTATATGATTTTATTTTTAATTTTAAGACAAGCAGTTTCCTATGAGCTCTACCACCTTGGTTTCTGAAGTTAAATAATAGCTAAAGACATTGAATTTCCGAGACCTAGTGATATTGTTAGTGACTCACGTTAAGCCGAGTCTTACTTAGCTAGTAGAGATATAAATTATGAAGACTGTTAAAGTTGTGGAAGTTAATAACGTGAAGGTGGAAATGGAAAAAAAGGGTTTTCAACTAGGCGAAATCATATACCATTCTATCTTTTGTGATTATTATTGTTGTGAATGTATGATTCAGACTTTCTGCTTTATGACTCTTCGATGTATATCTTTAGAATACTTTTCTTTGAAAGTTAAAGAAGTACTACTTTGTTGAAATTTGTAGAGTGTGCAGAACGGTGCAACTTGTATATATTATTACTATTATTTGAAATTGGAATAAAAAATACTATTTGTACACAAAATGCACCAGACTTTTTCAGACAAAAAAAACTTCATCTTTTTAATACAGAGATTACTCGCTTTTTGTAGTTGTTTGTACGAGTATGTGTCATTAAATTTCGTAGGCATTTTCTTTTCGAACTATGGAATTGGATTATGAAAGGACTTCTCTTTCCTTCAATAAGTATTTGCTCTATCTTCGATATAATTGTGTCTTCCATGTTCTATGCCTTCTTTCTATACCTCTTTTATTCCCTCAGTTATTCTTACTGACGAGCTTTTCATTGCTTTGGAAAATGATGAGTTGCCAAATGCTGAATGATAATAATAAAACGATTGCTATTTCGCTATCTGTCTTCACAAGTTCATACATATTCTCATTTGTTACAGTTCAATGCTGTTCCATACGATGACTTGTGTTTTTCATCTGATGTTTTTATGTATCTTTCTTCTTTTCCATTTCATCCCATCTTATATGAAGAGATATCCAATATATTCAATTTGTTCAAAGCTTTTTTCTCGTCTTCTTTTTTTGTTTTCAAACTTTAGTATGTTACCTCTTTCCTAAGACGAGCAATCTCATTAGGAGGTAATACTGAAAACTTTTACTCATGAACCTCGGAGTTTTTTCCTATTCGAGATATTATCATCATCATTATTCTGAGAGAAGATAATTTTGTTTTAAAAAGTCACTGTAAAAACTTCGGTAGTAAAATTTATTACGTTATTGATGTTTCTGTAGTCTTTTAAACTATCGGATTTTTATGTTCTCTGAAATTATAGACCCCCAAAAATACACTTCGTGTGCAAAAGACACCAAGAAAATTAGATTTCTTCAAAATAATTATCTTAAAAACAAGTGCCTAAAAAGGAACTGATATCAAATGAATGCCAAGTTCTCCTAAACTGAAAATCATTTGCCCATGGTAGAAAGGAGTCTCAAGCACAGAAATCAAACTGAGGATTGGACATGACATTTCCCATTATTCTGCTATTTACCAACGCTAAAAATTAACATTAAAAATCTTGGCAAGTTTCAAAAATTAAAAAAAATGCTTTGAACTTGCCAAGATTTTTAATGTTAATTTTTAGCGTTGGTAAATAGCAGAATAATGGGAAATGTCATGTCCAATCCTCAGTTTGATTTCTGTGCTTGAGACTCCTTTCTACCATGGGCAAATGATTTTCAGTTTAGGAGAACTTGGCATTCATTTGATATCAGTTCCTTTTTAGGCACTTGTTTTTAAGATAATTATTTTGAAGGAATCTAATTTTCTTGGTGTCTTTTGCACACGAAGTGTATTTTTGGGGGATATCAGATATTTTTTGTTGGTTACATTTTTTTGAAAAGTTCACGCGAGCACCAACTGTATCCTTGAAAATATAGGTGGCTTAAACTTTTTCTTTCTCATCATCTCTATTTTTCCCGGTAGCTCAGTAGCTCAGTCTGACCCGGTAGCTCAGTGGTAAAGGCGGCACTCTGTGAATCCAGAAATTCCAGAAGTCGCGGGTTCGAAACCCAGACGGGACATGACAAGTTATCCTCCCATTTGGTTTTTTTTTACAACATAATAATACGTCTTGAGCTTACTGCTGGAATAATGGGACTTAATAGTTATAATCTGGTATGATATTCAGGACAGTCAGTTCTGGGCTTAGGTATTTTTTTTTCTCAAAATATTACCAAAGTTGGTATCAAACTTGCGACCTAGTGGTTCGAAAATGCGTTACAAAACAACTAATTAAAAAGGAACACTTTCCTTATCACTCGAAAAGAAGTCAGATTCTGCCACTAGGCCGCATTGTTTGACCAATTTTAACTAAATTAACAATTAACTAAAAGTTTCGTTGTTCGTGTGGTATATAAAATCAACTTCGACACCAAATTTTAGCTATCGAGATACTTATCTTGTTCACAGACAGGCGGACGCACGGACTAATCAACGAAACAACTTTTTTGTTTTTTTCGTCTAGGGCTATGATTTGTTCAGAAATGTGAAATACAGGCTAGGACAAATTTTCGACGATAAGGAATGTATTATAGGATAAGGAAAGTAAAAAATTGCACGAATTCGGAAATCGAATACTTTTTAAAAATTATGTACAGCTGTACAGTGTACAGTTGTACACACATGAAGCAAATTCTTTAAATATGCAATCTGAAAAAATTCTGAAAGAGGCAGGTACACTCTCTTATGAGTTATCAATATTGTTTAGAATATCACACGTTAACCCAAAATAACTCAAGTAGAATCTGGGGTCAATGAAAATAAATGGACGGGCAGCATTCGATTGCGCGACCTGCTACCTGAAATATAAAAAGGTATGTTCGATTCCGCTAGGCTCGACAAGAGAAAACAAGCTCTCTTTTGATTTTTTTCGCAATACGTAGATACTACGTAGATACTACATAGATACCAATTGGATTAATATTTTATGGTTTTGTTTACCTTTCTTCTGTGTTTAGTTATGTAAAGTCAAGCCTTTTCTTATGAGAACGGTAATTCTCAGAAACTGCAAAGACTACAGAAGTAAAGAATCTTAAGTGCAGGTAGGTGCATCGCACAATACATTCTTGTACATTTTCTTTCAACCTTAAGGTTGATACAATATAATTATGTATCTACATATTATGTAGATTCAAACATTCAAAATCATAAATTTCTGATCGATAACCAAGTACCTAGGTAATAATATTAAGTGATGCAGTACATATAAGTATGATGATTTTAATTGTGATTTTTATTATTAAAATATTAAATAATACCAGCATGATTTTGCGTGTATTTCCCCAAACATTGATTTTCACCGAAGTGATTCGTTTGTATTTTTCCAAATAGGTTTGACTACTATTTTTTTCATTTACCTATAAATTAATAATAAAACCGAGCTACATTTTTTTTTAGAACACAGACACAACATCAAATACAAGTGAGAACTGACTGATCTACTGATCATAACCAGATCAATTATTTAGGTAGTAGGTAGCTACATGTTTACAAAACAATCTAAATATAAACAGTAGAAAAATGAAAAAGTAAAGATTATATTTATTATGTAATCCATGCACTGTGAACCAAGTCAAACATTTGCGAAACCTTTTAAATATTACCTGCACCAAACGTACCCTTCCGGCCTTTGTATAGTAGAGCTCCTTTTACTCGTAACGAGTGAGAGTGAGAGAGTGTACTGAAAATAGATATTTTTAGGTCCGCAGAAATTCTGGAATCTGATTGGTTCTCATATTTTGTCGTGATGATTCTCAACTATCATAATGAAATGGATATACTATTGTTATCTATGTGTGTTATGTATGCATGCTCAGCGAGGATCTCAATTCTCTGAGGATCTGAATTTTCCGTATGGTCGCAATATTGTCAACCAAAACTCAAACTGCCGAATCTCGGCTTGCAGGTCTACATATTAGTTTGCAAAATACTAAAGCTTAAGATGATTTTAACAAGTAAATACTCGTAGTGTGGTTTTTTTTATAGCCTCGTACCTCGTACATTATTTTAACGTATTACTTATCTATACTTAATTATTTTAGTTTTTTATACGTCATTACAAATTATACCTATTACCTACATTAGATCAAGTAGGTATTTTCAATATAATATTGTTAAAGATATTAGGTACTTCATTGAATAAAACTCACTCACATCTTTAAAATAAAACTAGACGAAGAATAATATAATTCATCTAAAAGACCGAAGAACCTTAAAAAAATCGAAGAAAGGCAGCAAACACAACCATTACTTATACATTTCATTTGTGGAATCCCGGAGACTCGGAGAAGATACTCTAATCCAAATTATATTGTGCGCTACCAATGACTTAAGAAGCTTATAACTTAAAAACGGTAAATTTTTCGAAGATGGCTATTCTGACAAGGAATCATCTGCCAAAACTCAGGAATATGTCTTGAAAGTTTCAGCTCGATACAATAAAGCCTTAATAGCGATTCATGTGATTACGTGAAGAGAGGTCGGTGAACGTCAGAAATCAACAAAAAGTGTTATAACTCATAAATGGTTATATTGAAAAAAAATTACATAGAATAAAAAAAGCTGTAAATTGGTCAAATAATTAACATACAAAGTTTCAGCTTTCTAACATCAGCCACATTTGAGTTATGGGCGGATTGGGCGGTACCGCCAAAGCGCCGCTGAGTGACCGCGGAAGTTTTTTTTTGTTGAAAACCTCGAGCTACAAGCATTATGAACTCATAACCAAATTTTCATAATATTAGCTTGAACCATATGCCCGTGGTAAGATCGAATGCGGAAAAAAAAAAAAAAAAATAATAAAGTATGAATCTTTTACTAATTTTGGGGGTGCTCGTAAAAGCGGTTAGGGGTGTCAGAAAAAGGTCAAATAAAAAGTAGTCATCTTCTATTCGACGAGGAAAACACGAATATGAAGAAAAAAAATTAAAAAGTTTTGTCCAAGAAGGTCAAAATTACAAAGGAAAATACATACGAACTATGTTTAGCGTAAGTATAGCACGCTCGTTTTGTTTTTCTTGGCGTTGCAAAACTAGCGTTTTGCTTGATATCTCTGCGACTTTGTGGTGTCATTGCACCACAGATTTCTTTCCATAGCTCATCCCCTCCGACTTCCTGGTCAGGAACTATTTTTTTTTTTTTTTAAGTGGGGTTTAAGGTCGCTTTCAACTGCCATGGTCATATCACGACGGGGGTTTTACCCTCCATTCGCAGGAAACTCACAAACCTGCTACTCACATTGACCTCACCCAGCCTGAGTGGGGCCGGGAAAAGCCAGCGTCACGAGAATTAGAATTTGAATGGTCACCCATCCAAGTCTTAACCTCGCTGGATGTCGCTTAACTTCGGTGTTCTGAAGGGAACCGGTGTATTCAACATGCCATCGACGCTGGCTGGTCAGGAACTATGTGTTGCGAATTTCAGTGAAATAAATACCAAGACCAGAGACTTGTAAGTTCTTCTCACATAATTATGTTTGTATATTGCTGGGCTTCGGGTCTACTGCTTTACTGTCTACTCCTAGTTTTATTCCGTCTCAAGAGTTTTGTGTTTCCATGGAACAGAACACTAGCATCGTATATATCATATTTCTATAGCGCTTGGAAATGGGCCCAATGTTTCTCATAATTAAAATCTTCTCTCTCTCTTCTCCTGCTTTCTCTCCAAGTTTCCCTGTTCCTAATGATATATCAGAATCAATGCCTTTATTGCCTCAGCCTCAGCAGCATTTGATTTACGATCAACTTTTGTCAGCATTTTTCTCTCTCCCTTCCCCTGCTTTCTCCCTATATCTCTTCTTCTCACTTCTCCTGTTTCCTCCGCTTCTATCTTTGTTTATGTTCCCTATCTCTTTTGTGATATTTTTATTTTTACGGCTTTGAGGTTCTCTTGCCTCTTTCTCTATTGCCGCCACGATATGTGTCATGTGGGCTCTCTGCCCAGTTATTACCTCCTTCTTGATTTCTCTGAAAATCGAAGGAGAGAAGAAGATTCCCTCCGATTTTCATCCATTGTCGTAAAACAATTTATTTTATTATCAATTGACCTCAAATCCCTTCACCTCCCACGAGCGTCCATTGTGCTTTCAATCATACCTGTAGACTAGTATACCAGACTCAAGTATACAGGGTATGTTGGTAGCTGGAAGTTTACCAGACTCAAGTATACAGGGTATGTTGGTAGCTAGATGATATCTGACTCAAGTTTAGTATGAAGAGATACAGGGTTGCTCCGATGTTATTTCTCATTTATAATCATCAACAATAAAGCTGGATTTAGTTTCATGATAACGTTTGTCGTAGACACCTTCACGAGATCGCATCAACCGTGCTTTTTGTTATGAAAAACATATTGTATTTATTCTTTTTAGGTTCTTCACTATTAGATTTTGAGAGATTTTTCATATGAAAACTAGTTTGATAGTTTTCAAAGAGTAAAATAAAATTATTATTTTAAGAATTTTCAAACGTGAAAAAAAGTTACCATTGACTTATAAAATTCAAATTTAATATCTACATGGTTGTTATACACGAAGAACAAAAAGAGACTACAAAACCAAGCGCTTTTATTTTATTTTCAACCGATTTTATTTTATTTTTATTATGAACGATACAAAACTTACAATCTGAGTTTCCCAAAGTTCTCAAGAATCCCAAGACCTTGCTTGCGTGCAACTTATTTCGAAAATAAATCAAGCTGAAGGAAAAAGACTCAAACATTTCTTGCTTTCTATCTCTATCCTTATCTCAAAGAAAACAAATACGAAGAAGCTCCCTGCGCAAAATATTCAAATCATTCAAAATAATTTACGGTGCCAAATTTATTTGAAAAACTTCTCAGTGCCTCCATGAAACTTTCGAGCGAAATCACAACACAGAAAGTTTTCTCAGAAGAGAAGCAGAGAAAATAAGAAGGTCTGATTGTTGCTCCCTGAGATTCAGCATAATAAGGCTATCATATTATCCAACTCTTTTGACCCTAAAAAAAAGAACAGCAAATTTTCCAAACATAAAGAGCTGAAATGGTAAACGAATCGGAGTAGCCAAGGCAATTCAGACGCACATAAAGTTTGAGATTTTATATTAGAAAGGGAAATGTGACATTTTATAACGGTTTTGGGTACATTTTTCTGTATTTCCCAGTTTTCTTCTTGAAATGGAAATATTTACCATCCTTGTTGATGTAAACATGAGTTCTAGAGTGAAAAATTGTCAAGGCCTTGCGTCACCAAAATATAACTTGAGATGATGAGGCGAATTCATCTCCTTTCCTCTCTCCTCTCTTTTCTCTTCTCTCTCCTCTCCTCTCTTCTCTCCCTCCCTCCCTCTCCCTCTCCCTTCCATTCCTTTTTGTGCCATCTCGTGCATGACATAATTATTATTAGATTTCTCCCCAGAATTGCGAGTTGCTTTTTTTTCGTTTTTTCCGTAGGTGAGTTAAATATTGGAAAGCACATTTATATACATAACATTATTCAGGTCTAGGTATGATAAGGAATGCCTCGTGGAGACCCCCCCCCCTCTCTCTCTCTCTCCTTCTCTCTTTTTCTTCTTTTGAAAACTGAAAATCTTCTTAGCTATCCTTAGAAAGGAACTCAAGATACCTGTTTTATTTATCCACACAGAAAATAAATAATTTCTTATTCTACACTGAGAACGTGTGTATATGCTTATTATACACCAAGGGTCATTAGTCATTACATTCATGTTCTAAATACATCTTCTCCAGCCACCAGGGCCAATTAAAACAAGATTATAAACAAGTAATTAGAATACATCCTACCCAAGAAATTTGACAAAAGTTCATTTTAATATCTACTGATACAGCCTTGCTTCTATTTTCAAAAAATATCTTAAAATAATGGCTACTAAATAAAAAAATCTGGTGTAAACATCACACGACTTTCCTTATCCCCCAAAAAGAAGTCGAATTCCACCACTGGTGACTCAACGATAACAGATAGCTAAAAATCAATGCAAAATTCGTAATCAGCACTTCAAAATCATTGAATTTGTTATGTCACAACCTCCTTCTAGGATGAATAATAAAAAAGTTAGTCAAACCGGGTCCCCCCCAAAATACCGGTAAATTGGGGCCGAGGTCCAAAAAGTTCAAGATATCAAAAAAATGATCAGAATAGACTCCTATTATTTTTTTATTCTAAGAAAATGTTGTTCTCTAACATTTTTTGTATCTTTAACCAATTTAAAGAAGTGGCGCTTGCGGCTAATATTTGCGGCCTTACGGCCGCACAATGCGGCCGATTTCAACCAAAAGTTTCATGGTTCGTCTGGTGTATAAAATTAGTTACCATACCAAATTTCAAGTCTCTAGCTTTTACCGTTCTTGAGTTATCCTGTTCACAGACAGACAGACAGACAGACAGACAGACGGACAGACAGACAGACAGACAGACAGACGCACGGACCAATGGCTGAAAACCACTTTTTTGGTATCCTGAGGCTATGATTCGTCCAGAAATGTGAAAAGCTGGGTAGGTCAAATTTTCGACGAATACAATACTTTCCTTATTATAGGATAAGGAAAGTAAAAAGCTGTGAAACACTCATCTTTTTTTCTTTTCTTTTTAGTAACTTTGGTATCGTTTCTATGTTAAGCAACTTGCTTTTCTTTTTGCAACATTTCTCGGAATGACGTAACTCTTTTTCGTAATTAGAGAAATCGATATCACCCTCGTTAAATATTTCAGTTAGAACTCTGAGCTACTGAGGCCATTAGAACAAGTACCTGGGAAAAAGGCAAAACAAGCAAAGGAAACAGGGCAGGAAATTTATCTTCAGATGTGAACAGCAGACGGAGAGAACTGTGGAAAGAAAAATAGCTTTCTATATAATCCGACAGAGAGAGAAGGAGGAGTTCTTTTTAGGAAAAAATAAATTCTGAACCTTTTAACCATCTTTTGAGAGTCCTGTTCAGATCCGGGTGTACTGAGGAACATCCTGTAGAATCCAGATGTGGTCCGTGCATGGTTAAGTTTTAGAGGACCTAACGGAACGTTATTATTAATAATGAACCTCCTGTTTAGATTTTAAGAGGACCTTAATGGAAATATTTTTTGTCAGAAAGTTCTAAAGCTGTAGGATCAAAGGATACAATCGGTGAGGATTGAACAGGATACTATAAACCTCTCCATATTTGCTATTTAAAATACGAAAAGAAGATGTGAAGGAAAACGAGAAAAATTTGCTAACACCTTTCTGTACGCTTTCTTTTTGAGAATTTTCCTATGAACAAGGAATAATACCACAGAGTCTTGGGGTTTTAAACAAAATATGTAAGAATGTACCTACACTACAATAGGTACACTAGTACATACAAATCACTGTTGTAAGAGCTTTCTACGATTGACTGTATATGAATTTAAATGCTATTGGTATTTGTCTTGTACTTTGTAATTTCCGAATAATTGTGCAATTTGAAATAATATAATGTTTCTTGCTTACTGTTTCAGGTAATAGAACATGTTGAAACCCGTCGTAGACTGTTCGCAGTGTACGTGTTAAGATGCTGTATAATACTCCAGACTGGTAAGTTAGGTTAAAATCCAAAATACTTAGGGCCGAATTATGTACCAGGATTATATTCAAGATAGGTAAGCCAGACCTCTCACAAGTTGGGCTATAGTGCGCTGTGATTGGTTGAAACTCTGACTTCAGAGAGGATCTGGTTTATTTAAAGTTAATCCTGGTTTATGATCCGGTTCTTAGTCATAAAATGGTTCCCTTTGCATCGAACGCGCTAACTTTAGTTTCAGAAATGCTAGTACCCATTCTCCTCCTCCTAATCATCCTGTTTTATATAGTCTTATTTATAAACTTTTTCTTCTAGACATTTCAGCTCTTGCTTACCTATTACATTTCTGTTTTATCATAAATCTCACTCCCCCTCCCCATTCCTTCCCATCCTCCCAGTGGCCATCCGCTTCTCTTCCTCTCCCTCCCTCTCCACATTCCCTCCCATCCATCCGGTGGCCCTCCGCTTCTCTTCCTGTCCCACCCTCTCCCCATTTCCTCCCATCCTCCCTGTGACTATCCGCTTCTCTCCCTCTCCCTCCACATTCCTTCCCATCCTCCCAGTGGCCATACACTTCTCTCCCTCCCCCTCCCCATGGCTTCTGTACGGCTTTCATCAATATTATGCTTGTCTTGGCTCTCTTTCATGTTCTGAAAAAACTCCTTCCCTCCCCTTACACTTCCCTCCTTCTCCCCTGATCCCTCCCCTGTTTGGTCACTGGCTGTCTTGTACTGTCCAGAGTCCAGACACACTAGAGGGAAGATTTCCCTCGGCTTTAGCAGTGCGCATTTCATTCCCGTTTCTCTCCGCCAAACTAATTAACTTTTTTTTCCTCCCTCCCCTTTTCCCCTCTTTCTGCCCTCAACTTTCACCCACGACTCTCTCTTGGCCCATCCTGTTCCTCCCTTCTAACCTATAATTATGTGCCGTCTATTTTTCTTTATTCACTTTGGCCCCTGGCAATGCGTCCCCTTTCTTTTATCTCTTACTTAGTTATCTTCCCTTTTTTTCGTACACGAAGTTCGAGTTTTGGATAGCAAGTCTATTTTTATCTGCCTGTATGACAGTAAAGTTCTAGGTATCCAGGTACCTATGTACAATTAAGAACTGCAGTAATATACATACAAACATTCATTCATTATGCGTTGCAGCTTTGACTTTCTTTCTTGCTCGCTTGGGCTTCTTGTCTTGTGCAACAAATTTTCACAAATCAATGCTCGTGCTTTCGGATACACAAAGTCCCAGTCTTTCTTGTGATATTACTTACAGTTACAGTACAAAGAGTATTAGCAACAGATATAGGTAATCTACAGAAGATTTAGTTTCAATAACATTATTTAGTCGCCTTAAAAATTTACATGACCATAGAAATATGTCCCTTATTCAAATATACATAACTATGCAAAATTCTTACTACTTACACAGGATGCTGTAGGATTTATTTTTAAGTTACATATCATCAGTAGGTACTTCTCTAATATCCCCCTCACTCCACCCTGCACATGACTTAAATAAGACAGGAGTAAACTGTAATGTACACGAAAGTACTCTTTTTAATGTTAATGTTAACAAAAACATCATTTTAACAATAATCTCATATGTAAACAGCTAACATTAACATTATAATAATTGTACTTGTTACATAGGTATAAACAATGAAAAATGTGAAACTCGAAACATTTTTAAAGAACATTTCCACGGGAAAGTGGTTCTCAGAATGATCCCGTACCTAAAAAGCATGGATGCAACCATGTGAAGTATACCTTGTGCCCCTTCATTGAAGTGCCTTTACACGGTTTTTCGGATTTCAGGAAATGCCTCTTGTAACGGACAAAATTAGGTAATTTGCTCTAGGCTGATTAGTTTTAGTCTGGGATTAATAGATTAATATTTTGCCTAAAAAAAATAGTAAATCTAATGATTACTATTTTTTGAGACCGACCTCAGTAGCTTGATCGATAAGGCGGCGGACTTGGAACTGGAGATGGGTGGTTCAAGTTCCAAGTTAAGCAAAGTGATTAACAAGAATATGCTAACTTTAACATCAAAAACTTTACTATTTTTTAATAGTAAACTGTTAATAATTCTACTTGACTTGACCTGTCTTGAGAAATTATTTGCCTCAACGAGTCTGGATTTCGCTTTATTGGCTGCAGTCTCTCATACCTCTGAACCAAATTTTCCATAGTGCATAGTGCATAATTTTCCCATTGGAGCGAGTACCCCATTTTTTATACCCCGAGGAATGGATGCGTGAAAAGAGACGAAAAAAATGAGGACGAAAACATTCGTATGTAAACACCAAGTATTTTCATCAAGCAAGCTCGAATTAAAGTTGACTCAAGAGTTCTCTCATCCCTCTCTCTCTCTCTCTCTCTCTCTCTCTCACTTTCGCATGAGTTTCTCTATGAAAACAATTACATTTAAAAATATCATAAAGAGTAAATGAATACTTTTGAGGGAGATAGATGGAGAAAGAGAGAGAATAAATAGAAAGAGATGGTGCATGTTGTCATACATGATGCACATCTAATAACAAAGCTCATTTAAAAATATCTACCTACTCTTCATTTAGAAGCTTTACCACCGACCCCACCCTGGTGGTAAAAAAAAGTAACTCCTCTCCTACTGTACTTGGGACTTGAACCACCAACCTCGAGATTACGAGTCCGCCGCCCTATCGATCTAGCAACTGTTCTAAAAATATATCTTCTAATACCATTAATCTTGGTATTCGCATATCGTATGGTCAATTTATAAGAACAATTTTCAGAGTCAAAATGTTGCCAAAATTTGCATTTGATGGTAGATACTGCACACGCCAGAAAAGCAAAAATAGAAAAGTGAGAGCTAGGGAGAGGTAGAAAGAGAGAGGGAGGGAGTAGAATGTATTTGTTTCAATCGAAATAGTACCCCATGCTCCTGCAGGCGAGTGAAGGCAGGGAGGAAAAGCATTTGGTAATAAAATTAATCCCTAGCATTGTCACGAGCACATGTAGACGCGAACTATGGGGGGTATCCTGTGCAGTGGTCAAATTTCTTCTGGTTTTTAGTCCAGAAACAGAATGGCACATGTTTTTTAACGGGCTGATGTGGAGGTCATTATCGACAGAGAAAAAAATGAAAGGCCAGTCGATAAAGAATGAGGATCTATTTTGAGTTTTGATTTAATTTGCCCCACGTGGGTATGAGCTGGATGTGAAACTTTTTTTGCATAAACTCATTAAAAACTTACTAGTTAAATAATTTGTGTACACATTTTAGACATCCAAATCAAACAAAATTCATCGTATTTTAAACAACATTACCCACACAGGACATAGATGGAGCCCAGAAAATTGCTTCTGGGCGTCTAGGGGGGGTTAATACCCCCATCAATCCTGCCATCACCGTGACAACCATCATGGGTACGGAAAGCAGGTAAGTATAACGAAATTCCCGCAAATTGGTCACATATCATATGTGATAGTTGCAGTAAAGTAGTTTTTGTTTTGAGTTGAAACTGAATGGTCCTTTATTTTTTAATCCCGTATCTAACCTACCAAACAATTTAAGTACAATATTAAATAGATAGGTAGTTTTATTTGTACATACTTGAGTAGTATTTATTTACATTTACTCAAAATAATCCTGCTGGAACTCGATACATGTGCCCGTGGGAAGATAAGTTTCCTGATAGGATGCGTCCTCGGTTGCCTATACTATCAGCTAGCCAGGCGTAACGTATTGGATTTCAAACGTTCTCGTAGTATGTTATGTAAATAATTATTGCATTCATTTGGTGGATGCACCTTTCATAGATTTAATTGACTTTCATGCAAATAATATTATGCACATGGAACAATTTATAATGATCAATTAATTCATTCACAGAATATACCCACCATAGTATAATATACGTACTGCGTACTGACTCGATTATGTTTCCAAGTATTATTTTCTCCTCACAGCTCCTCAATGTTCTGGAAACTAATTTAGTATGAAAATATTCAAAATGGGCCTTGTACTATATATGTAAACTCTTTAAGAGTCTGAACTCTTATCATCTGCTTCACGCCCTAATCACCCAAATTTCACAATCATACCACACTCTCCACTCTCCATACCTTCGCCCTTGTCAATGAGTTCGCTCTTTCTCACCCATACTCTACAAGAGAGAATTTTCTTCTAGTAACTTATTTTTCTGAATTTTTATCACAACTGACAATTTTCTTGCTTTCTAAGAAAGAAAAAATTCCCGTAGGTTCCTGATAGCAATAATAAGGATGTGAAGAAAAACGCCTGCTTCCTCTCCCATCGTGCGTCCCCCCCACCTGACTGGAAAGCCATGGGACCTTGCCCCTGCCCGGGTGAGGCGGGGTGGGGGCCATTCCAAGCACGTTGTCTCAATAAATCAACTCTAACATTTCAGTTTGTCTTCTCTATCTTTCTTTTCTTATTGAAATTATCGCAATGTCCTGTCTTTTCTTTGCTTCCTCCTGCCTCTCTTGTTCTCCTTTACTTCATCTTCATCATTTCCAGTTTTATCGAGCCTTCATTTGAAGGAGCAAAACGTCTATTACTGTCTCTCCGTGTGAAATGTTTTCCCCTCCACCCATCTCCTCCATAGGAAATATAGGAATTGAAAAATGTCATGGGCAAGGCTCTTGCTGTGAAAGGTAATATGGAATTGATGAAAGAGAATAATGGGAGGGGAGAACAGGTAAAAGGAAGGACAATAAGAAGAGATGATTGGTTTGTGTCACCTGGCGGAGATGAAGCAGAAGGCAAAGGAGCTGCAGAGGATGTCCAGATCCCGGGAAAACATTGCCGGGTCAGAGGTATCCATGCCAAACTATATTCCTCCGAGTTTAACATTATGTCAGTTTCAGCATTTCGTCGCCGCGTTTCGTCCGTGAGTCTCGTTTCTTGATTCCTTTTTTGATCAACGTCTCTTTCACATCTAGACTCTAGACCAGTGGTTCTCAACCTTTTGTAGCATATTGCCCCCTCTACGAAAATTATCCCTTTCATTGCCCCCCCCCCCCCCCCCGCCCTCCTCCAATTCCCCCAATCAGTAAGTAGGTTGAAATTAGTATCCATAGTATATCAAAACTACACTTGAGAGCAGAAAAAGCGAATCAAACTTTTTCCTCCACCAAATTTGCGATACCTTCGAAATTACTATTTCTATCGAGTCGTATGATATCTCAAAATATTGTAAATTTTGTTTTCTACAATGTCATAATTTGATTGTAAAAAAAAAATTATCAGAAGCCGTCAAAATTAAATTTTGCTACAGGATGTCAAAAAAATGAAAAACATGATTTTTTTTATTTTTAACAAAAGACGTTATAACCTGAGAAATCAACAAGATTCATTCATAACAATGGTGAATCAGTATTTTGTGTTGCCTCCCCGAGCTTTTGACCACAGCATTCATTCGATTTGTTATTGAGAGGATCAAAGTAACCACAATTTCTTGGGGCAACCTCTCCCATTCTTCGGTGAGGGCGATCTTGAGCTCTGCTACAGTCTGGAGAGGCGGTATTCTGCCTCGAACACTTCGTTTGAGTTGGTCCCACAGATTTTCAATCGGATTGAGAGGGCTAGTCCAAAGTGTCAATATTCTCCTCTCCGAAGAACTCCCGAACACAGTTTACCTTCTAACTTTTCTAACTAAATTCTAACTTTTTGAAGTCCTGCAGACCCATGTGGTTCTTCTCGATCAAATTATGGGCGAAAGTTCCTCCTCATGCACGGCAATGCCCGCCCACATGTGGTAAACTGTGTTCGGGAGTTCTTCGGAGAGGAGAATATTGACACTTTGGACTAGCCCTCTCAATCCGATTGAAAATCTGTGGGACCAACTCAAACGAAGTGTTCGAGGCAGAATACCGCCTCTCCAGACTGTAGCAGTGCCCAAGATCGCCCTCACCGAAGAATGGGAGAGGTTGCCCCAAGAAATTGTGGTTACTTTGATCCTCTCAATAACAAATCGAATGAATGCTGTGGTCAAAAGCTCGGGGAGGCAACACAAAATACTGATTCACCATTGTTATGAATGAATCTTGTTGATTTCTCAGGTTATAACGTCTTTTGTTAAAAATAAAAAAAATCATATTTCTCTTCTTTTTTTTCGCAAACATTTGTGCCTGTTATTTTGAAACGCCTTCTTTGGATGTCATGTCTTCCTAGAATTTTGACTTGAAATTTTGATGCTTAAAATTTTAAAATTCTAGCAGGACTTTATGCTGCCATACCGGCGCGTGCCTGGCTTCTTCTTTTTTGACATCCTGTAGTAAAAATTAATTTTGACGGCTTCTGGTAGGTTTTTTTAACAATCAAATTATGAAACTGTAAAAAACAAATTTTACAACATTTTGAGATATCATACGACTCGATAGAAATAGTAATTTCGAAGATATGGCAGATTTGGTGGAGGAAAAAGTTAGATTCGCTTTTTCTGCTCTCAAGTGTACTTAGGTAAGTAGAAAGTAATTGAAGTCAAGAATATATTGAAGTCAAATTGAAATCTTACAGAAAAAGAGCACAGGCCTGCTGACTGATGTCACTAGTCAATACGCACTGATAAAAGAAATACCTACTGTATCAAGGTTATAAGAGGAGAGGCGCTGTCACGTGACTTTTGGTTGCTGTTGATGACGTCACATTAAGCTGTTTATCTTTTCTGATTAAAGTCGTTGTTGGTGCAAATGGTGACAAATTAGTCACTGGTGGAGGAGTTGGTTATTTTTGGATTACAGGATGATTAGCTTGTCAAGCCAATTCCATCGCCCCCTTATTGCCCAAAATAATTTCATCGCCCCCCGACTGCCCAAAATGTACTCATTGCCCCCCCAGCGCCCCCCAGGGGGCGATATCGCCCACGTTGAGAATCACTGCTCTAGACGGAGTCTCGAATGACTTAGATATGACCTCCTTGCATTTTATCCTCCTTGCGCTCAAAACTCACAAACCAGCTATCTACATTAACCTGCCTGAGCCTGGGTTAGGCCAGCATCATGAGGGTTTAAATTTCAAATGTCACCCATCCAAATCTTTAACCTCGCTGGACGTTGCACTTGAGTGACAGAACGGGCCCTGGTGTTGCAGAATACAACTTGCCAACCACCCTGGATTCTTGTTTCCTTGAATTGAGAAAGTTATTTCTAGCGCACATCTAGGTCTAGGCATAAATAAATACCCTTGAGCCAATCAGTTCCCTCTTCCTCCTAACCTCAAGTTAGAGACAGCAAAACTCGTCTCGGTCTGTACTCAAATCCGATTTATTATTTCTAGAATTTTATAGTCACTCAAGCCTCCCCCTCTCTCTCCTTCTCTCTTCCTCCCTAATCTTTCCTCATTATTGTTATCTCTCTCGCTCTCTCTCTTATCTCGTTTTAATAACTCATTCTCTGACTTGAGTTTTATGGCTCTCCTAAAGCGTGGAATGGAAAAGAGTCAATGAGAAAAGCTCTCATTTATTCTTCTAGGTGGGCACTACACAAGGTTCTCTCATTAAGAGGACGATAAGCTGTGAAAATCTTGAATAAATGAGAGGATTTTCTGAAATAAAACTGTACATAATTGTGTAGCACAGTGAATAGTGAAACTATACTTTTGATATGATCCATTATTTTTTGTGCACAGAAATTCATAAGCTATGTTTCAATCCATTAAAAAGCTTTAATTGATATTGTATAAATGTTTTTCAAAATGCGTGCACTTACATTTATTTCGTAGATGAAAGCATGTACTTGTGTGTGAGAGGATAGAGTAAGGAGGGGAGGGGGGGGTGTACAAGAGTTATGTAGAGCTTTTATAGTTGCCTTCAGGAGAAAATGGCACTTTGATACAGAGCTTTCAACTGCCGCTATATTCTCCGTAAGAACTCTATCGGTATTCCTACCACCCCCATTACCCCCCGCATGTGGTACTATTTGTTCTAAGTGAACCTTTTAACTGATATACACCTTTTGCCAGTAAGAGGGATCTTTTTCATCGTGGAGGGATAGGATTTGTGTATAATAGTCCATTGGCTATAGAATAGTACACCCTGGGCGATTGGAGTAGCGTAGTGCTAGACTTGCACGCGCGATGACCTGTGTTCAATTCCCGACTGGGTAGAATAAAACCAAGGTTCATCTATACCTTGTGAGGAAAACTGAGTAGTTACTTGTACATATCATCAAAGTCAAACGGAAGAATAAAGTATTTTGAAAACATATATAGATGTTCATTTGCTCGTGGTACTGTTCTGCAAAATCGGGACTCGCGTGTAGAACAGCAGTCTATTTCAGTCCAATTCTAAACATTTTATAGTTGAAAAAAAAAATGGAAACCCCTACTAAAATTTTATCGTCCAACCTAACGTCGTAGCACGTGGATCGTACTGTGTTATATCTGAGATTGTAATTTATACCTGAGTTCTGTGTTAAGCAGAATTGGTAAGGACTAGTCTTTCCTCTTACCCTATATTTTGCGCAATATATGTGTGTGCAATATTTTAATGTTCATATCTCTGAAAGGTACGAGTAAGTATTAGCGCACAGAAGGGAAAAACAATCCAGTGTCCCGAGACCACTTGAAATCTGATTGAAATCCTGGAGTACAACATGGTTAAGGACTTTTGGTTCCTCGCGATATTGATGCATAAATAATAAGAGGAGTCAGGAACTCAGGACACAGAAGACCCTGGGCTCGATGGTTCAATTTTTAGGACAGTGGATTTGTTAATATTATAGATCGCAGATTTTAGTCTCAAGCTTGGTGTATGAGAACCTTCAAGCTCTTAATAAAGTTGTCCTAGAATTATTCATAATTCATTGTCTCATTAACCTGTATTTGTTGAAGCAGCGTTGTATCTTTTGATCATTATAATAGAGGTTTACAATTCGTACCTCAGGCTCATGTGTGCAATATGGTGAAAGTGTAAACAAATTTAACTTTAACATGCTAATGCTTCTGGAAGGGAAAGCTAGAGGAAGTTATGGAGAAAGCGATGTGCAAGCCCTCCCTCAGCTTTCCTCATCAAGTCCTTTCTCTCCAAACAAAAGTTTTAATGGCGGTATTGTGATTCTTTTCTCTCTCTTTTACGAGAAAGGAAATGCTGTTGATCGGGCTTTCAATTCCTGCCAAGCCAAGAACTTATCAACTTGGCCGATCTCGACAAGAGTAAAAGTCCTTTGAGATGGGAGGGGGGGTGAACAGCTTTTTCAAAAATTGAAATATTATTCTATAGAAACGTGTGTGTGCTAAGCGCGTTAGTGTGAAAAAAAAAAATTCAAATAGATTTATTTGTTTTTATCGTTATTGTTCAGTTTTCGGGTATTGAATCTCAGGCTTATAATATGTACAACAATGTATAATGTATAGGTAGAAAAATCTTTTTTTATTATTCTATAGAATTGTGGTTTCCTTTGGCTAGCGTTCAATCTTTTTACTTATTAACATAATCATGACATGTCCTAATATGACACGAATCAGGATCCGCCTTGGGTTAATTACTTGATTATTGAGCTTGGCTATGGAAATTTTTCTATAATATTTTCTCAGTGAAAAATGTTTTGCACCATAGGCAGGCATTTGATATTATGTTCATAGGTTAGAAACAGAAAACTCTAGTAGAGGGAAATTACTCGCTCTGACGTTCAGCAGAGCCAGAGAGCAAGTTTCTACTCTGCAATATGTGCAAATCTGATATTGGAAAATGAGGGTAAAAGATATACACGTTGTACCAAAGGAGAGAGAGAGAGAAGAGGGGAGTAGGTGGGAGACATAGGTAGACACAGAGCTTGAAATAAAAGTAAAACTTATAATGATTTGAATTTTTTATATCGGAGGGAAATACGAGAACTTTTCTCAGGCAAAACTTTGGGTATGTGACAAATAACTTTTAGCGTGAGACAGATTCTAACAAATGGTACGTATGAGTACGTGCCTTTCTGAGTAGAAATATCAGCACGAGGAGGAGAATGAAAGTTTGACTTGTCCAATTATTTATGTATTTAGTGAAGTAAACTTGGGGACATTTCCTGCGGATTATGAGTGCAGACAATTGAGAGGACAATAGAGAATGTCACCACTGTCACCTCCAATCCTTGGACAGGTGGACAGGATCTGCTGGTACATCTGTTTCTGATTCATACATCTTCCGAGGAACTCCATTTGATATAAACTGACTGTGGACGTGTCACGTGTACGTACTTACGTGGGCTCAACCTCAAAACTTGTGAACATTTTCACAGTGGAGAATTGAATTGGAAGTCCAATTTGTTGTCAATGGACATTTCAATTGGTAAGTTTTAGACATTCATCAAGCCTATAAACTAGGACTCTCTTGTACAATGTTTGCTAAGTGCAATCATACCACTATGGAAAGAGAAAAAATCTACAACCATTTGGAGAGAATAGCCTGCCATTGTTCCTCTTAACATTTCTTTGAACTCTAATGGTACGCTTTTCCCTTTACTTTTCTTCCGTCTATGTCGGTCAGGTACAACTCAAGGAAACTTCATCTAACATTATTACGAAGGTGTATTTGAAAGGCAAAGTCGCGTCGCCTTTAAGTTTTCAAGTTCTAAACAAACACCTTTTGAAGTTGGAATCTTGCTAAATGTAAAAGGTTTGAAAAGACCTCAAGAAACTCTCTAGAATAAAAAGGGTTCACTACTTCGTCTGGACTCTGGGCGTGTCCGCACGAATTAGTCCAGAAAAGGCTGCGAGAGACTTTGACTAGCTTTATAAAAAATGCATTTGGTAAAACATACGCAAGACCCTCGAGTTAAGCAGATTTACTTGGAATTTATTTTAATGGACTTTGAGAGCTCCCATAGTGTATTATGCGTCTTACCCGAACTCAGTTGGGTGGACGAGCATATATGTAAATAATTTACGTGTCTTTCGCTTACGGTTGTGGTTCTCTTCTCTTTGAGCATCTAATCTGTTTTTCCCAATAAAAGTATCTTTCCGTTTTGGGTTTCGGTACCCCCGCTTGTCCATCTCTCAGTATTTGAGTTTTCCTTTGCTCTTGAGCTTTGAAGACTTTATTTAATTTTGTAAAGTCCCTATGAATTCATTACGTCGCGGGCATGGGAAGGGGAAGGGGTCAAAGCAACCATTTTCTATTTTTGACGGACTTGTTCTGTATTGACACGACACCGAGTACAACAGAGAAATCAATCTTATTCTCGAAAGAGGAGAAGTAAATATTGAACTATCAATTCATTGTACACACTTTTCAACCAAAATTATTTTATTTTCTATAGGACATAATTTTTCACACAAAAACTAATTATTTTGGTATCACCAGTTTAGGTATGTATACCATGCTCATGTTATTCTTCTAGCATTGAAAATCAATGAATAATCAGAACGTAGATATTCTTCAATCATACTCCTACACTACGAATTTGGCTAATCAAACCCCTGTTCAGGAAACAATAGCCCCCCTATGTTGAGGCCGCAATTAGTATACTTATTGTTAATTGTGAGGTAATGCACAATACTAGATGACGCAATCTTTCTGGGTACAATGGAACATTTCACAAAATGTCAAAAAACCCTTCACAACTATTGTTTCTTTCTCTCTCTCTCTCTCTCTCTCTCTTGATGATTGTGCAGCCTTTTTCCTTTTGTTTTGAAAATTCCTCCCTCTCTCTCTTTTGTCTTTGTCTAGCTTGCGTGTTTATGTTCAACATGAAAAGTCAGAACTGGAGGAGAAACCACTGCAAAAGGTGTACCGGGTCATTAGTTGTGATGCCTTCACACTTGAAACTGGCAAATTAATTGTTATGTTCAACATCACGGAAGAAGTGGAAGTTTTATTTCTATTTATGCAAGTTTCCTTACCCTTCTAACTGACTATTACCTGATGCACTTTCAATTTAATAAGTGGATCTAATTTGAGCGTTAAGACAGCGGACTCGTCCATTGCATGATAAGATTTCCTTTCACAAAGAAATTCCGTTACCTCGCCAGCAGTATAGACAAACTTTTAATCATTTTCTTATTATGATATAGTACCTAAATTATCTTTGTTGGTGAACTACCCGGAAAATTAAAAAAACCGAACTTGTCAGTTCGCAAGTGTAATGTTCTTTTAGAAAAAATGGAAAAAAATCGCAAATTTGATTGCATCTTTATGCTACATAAAGCAGCGAAAAATTGCATTGTAATTTATATTATAACCAGACGTACTTTTGTACTTGCAACTGAAAGACTCTCAGATAAGAAAGGATACTCTAAATGCCCGGATAGTCTAAGAATTTCAGAATCACTGCAGTTCCGTACAATCTCCCCGGCCCCGCCAGGCTGGTCCCCCAGCACTGTCCAATCCATTAATACAAAGAGGTTTGATATTCCAAACATAGCTGCTTAAAGACGTGGGCGCAACTGCACACACTGAATGCAAATCAGCAGCATATGAAGAGAATTCACAGGGCTTTGTGTCTGAACAATATCTGTAGCGAAGAACAATATGCAATGAGAAAGCGCAGATGGAAATGAGAATCATAATATTATTATTTACCTGATCCGGATCCGCGGGGACCTGTTTCAATTGTGAACTTCGCTCGGGCCTGGGGGCCTGGTCCATTAAGAGTCAAGAGCGGTAGTTGATACGAGCTGATGCACATTTATTCTCCTGGAGTTATTCGACCCGTGTCGCTGATATTCCGTTTGAGACTCACAAAAAACTTATCAGTATATCGCACATTTGACACCAGCTTGATTTTTGGCTTCCTAGGTATTGCCAGTACGAAGATACAAGTATCTGTTCATCAATCAGTGTTTTGTGGGTTTCAATGTTTCAATACTTTGATAAAAGGTGAGTGTTTCACAGCCTTTTTTATTTCGTAGCCATGAAACAGGAGCTACTTGAGGCGCTTGTGTTCTGTGTTGTAGCTTGTCACCCGAGTATGCTGCCCATCCTAATACTTCCACTTCAGGTACTAGGTAACACTCGCAAGTTTCATTATCTCTCTAACCCGAACTAAAATTGATCTAGTTCATCTTTCATCAGCGAAGCAGCATCCCTCTCTACCTTTGTTTACTAGTTCCTATCAATAGCGTTCCTGTCTCAATTTCAACCGCTCGAAGCACCACGGGTTTTCCAACAGGCCCCGGGTGTCTCAAGCATCTTGCGTCTCAGAACTTATTGTTTTTATTGTTTCTCACCTCAGGGGAATCTTTAACTTTAAGAATGACTTGAAGTTTTCCTCTGTCTTCTTTAGTTTTCTTCCTCCTTACCTAACTCTCCTTCCCTTCTGTTACTTCTTTGGAATCTGAGATAGCATATGTTTCAACTTGTGCGATCATCTTTCTCTCTCCGTGCGTCCACTTCCTACTCCACTGTTCTCTTTTATATACTTTCCTTATCTATAATAAAATATGTATCGTCGAAATTTGACTACCAGTTTTCACATTTCTGACGAATCATGGCTCGGAACAAAAAGTTGTTTCAGCATTGTCCTGGTCTGTCTGTCTTCGTTGTCTTCTGTCTGTCTGTCGTGTTGTCTGTCTGTAACAATATTCAGAAGTAAAGCTGAATTGATTGGTACAAATTAATTAACCACGACACGAATTTGGTTGAAATCGCCGCATCTGGCAAGGCCAAATGTGCGCAAGCGCGCTTCTTTAATTGTAAGAACTTTTTAGAAACAATTCTTAGATTAAAATATAGGGTCTTCTGATCATTTTGATATTGAACTTGGATCGCCCATTACCGGTATTTGGGGGGGACCCGCTTTGACTAACTTTTATATCACCTACTAGGTTGTGACTATCAAATTCAATGATTTGAATGTGATTAGATTGCTGGTTTATTATCTGTTACTTGATCACCAGTGCGATTCACTCTTTTTGGGATAGGAAGTGTTGATGTTTACACGATTTTTTTTTGTTCTCTCCAAGTGTTTGAGTATAATAATTTTAAGATCATTTACTTTCTTCTTTCTCGCCTGTATACTGGTGGCTGCCTTCAAATAGGTTTTGGGCATCAGTCACAAGGATGACAATTCAACCGATCTTAATGAGTTTTTAATGTGGCTATCTTCATGTACTATGACAACAAAATATGTTTAGTAGCCTTCGTTAGTTAGTCATAGGAGTTTAGGTAGTCCCATGAAATCGACAGTAAATACAAAATAAATGTCCCATGTAAGTAGTAATTACCTTTCAAAGACTCGAGTTGATGACACGCATTGCAATATAAAGTATTACTGTATACACATAATGTACAGTGTACATCTGTACATACATTATGTAGTACATGAAAAGAGTTGTGCTCTGTTAGCCACGGGTTACGGATATCCCTAAGCAACATTTTCTTTTCCAGACGTATGATGTGATATCATATATTGTGTAGCTCACAGAATAACAAAGAGAACAGTTTTAAGAAAGAGGGAAAGAAATCAAGTGACCAGCAGCCTGGCAAATAAATCGCCCTCCTGTATCCCCAGGGAGTCTGAGCATTCAACCTCTTGTGCTTTCTTTTCCTCCAAAACTTCACAAGTATTATGAGATAACGCAAAGTAATACGGCCCGGGCTCTTACAAATTGAAAGTTAGGGGAGAGGAGCTTGCCTACAATATCCCTCAACTTTCCCCCGCAGGAACAGGCTCACAGTTTTCTCTTTAATTTCAACAGCCAGGCATCAGTGTGGGAATAACAAATAGGCCCCCTCTTTTAACCCAAGGTTAATTTAAATGGGAGGCTTGTTCTTTACAAGGTGATTTCTATGCATGTCTCTGGTTACCATCGGTCATTAATATTATTATTATTTACCTATTTTTCTAAAGACGAATCACAAGTACTGCTTGTCAGACTGATCAGTTCCAGCTAGTTAAAAGAAGACCCTGTTGGAAAAAAATTCCAATTCGTTACTAGTAATAAATGGTTAAATGGTACCTATATTCTTCATAGAGAAACGGTGAAAATCGAAATTAGGTGTGTAAAAATATCGAAATTTGTGTTGATACTAAAAACCTTTGGTATGAAACTTCAATAACGAATCCATAGCTTGTCTAAACGCTCGCTACTTTCACCCCTACTTTCATGCTACAAAACGTATAATAAAAAAAGTCCCAATTTACTGTACTATGAAATCTAAAAGAGTACGAGATACGGAGCATACCTTGTATGTTAATATACCTTGGCATTAGCATGGAACTAAGGCATACCACCTCTCACACCTGTGTAGGTATATTTTTCTTCCTTTCAATTCCATCCCGAGTTGACCTGTCGAAACCTTTCACATATTTAAGGTCATACGTCGAATATTAGGAAGGGCGAGAAAAAGAGTTGACTCAACTCCTTGGGGAAATCAAAAATTATATACATCCGAAGCAGAGTGGGGAATGTAGACCCTGAGGGGAGTGAGTGGGAATAGTGTTTTCTTGAAACCGTCCCCCCAAGTGCCCCCCTGACGGATTTGTCAGCTGCTGAGCTGCGGACGACTCAGTAGAGTGATAAACCCTGCTGTTTATTTATTGGGCAACAGAAATTTCGTTTAGGACTACTTGATGGTGTCCGGGACCTGAACAGATGGTTGCCAATTTAAACTTATTTATTTTTCTTCCTCTCTTTTCCTACCTTCCATTCTTTTTGGACACAAGTCAACCCTCGTGTTTTCTCCTGAATGCCTCAGAGCAATGTCAGGAATGTTTAGAATAATCTGTGACACTATCTCCTCCCATGCTGTTCTTCTCAACCCACTGGAAACAGAAGAAACAGAGCCATATTGCGGTCCTTTCTTTCCTTTTAAACTAAATTTTGAAAGAATGTATTCTTAAATATTCCCCACAGATGTCTTGTGCCATCTCTTCCTATCTAGCCTGTCATATTTCTACTTGTGCTCTGGTCATTCTGTTTTGTGCACACAATCTTTATCTCATGTGAAAACAAAGCAAGCTCCCAGTTTCTTTCCTATTGTATTCTTTTCTTCTGCCCTTCCTCCTCCTGTTCCTCTCATCTTAAACTGTCAGGAAGAAAGTGGGGTTTGATATTAATGGAGGTATTACTGCACACGACTTCCTCCATTATATTGCACTGCCTCAGATTACCAACGTCTGTTTTGAAAAAAAACTTCACAACGTGAATTTACATTCTTCTTTAATTCTTTCATCAGCATTAAAGTCCACTGAGCTAGTACTCCATTTTTTATGGCCGTATTTGTGCTCTCAGCAGCACCACCCTGTAACGTCTCCTCCACCACTGCTGTCTCTGAGGTAATGACGTACTCCCCTCGCGTTTCACACCGCCAGCCCGCCTTGATCATTACTCTCCGGGTTTTGTTTGGGGGAAATTGAAATACCTTTGTGTACGTATGTTCGGCGGAGGGGTGCTGGCTGGAGGATACATAGAAAGCAATCACCCCGCGTCCCCGGCCTGCCGTCGCGTCTAATTAATATCAAGGTTAAGACAAACAGCAGGATCCACTTTCTCGGGAACTGCTCTTCTAACCCCTGGGTGAATGACTGGAGGATGAGCATGGAGCTGAGAAATCTAATAATAATAATACGTTTCCTTACCAGTTGATTCTCTTATTTCTGACCTTTCTATAATTCCTTCCTCTCCCAATTTCACCTTACAGACTGTGCCAATTTGACGATGATGAAGATGTCATTTGGTTTATTGCTTCATCATCTGTACTTACATACTTCCTGTTCTTATACAAAAAGCCAAGCTCTGCTAACTGCAAATGTACGTTGGTATCAATTGGTATGTCATATTCTCATAAACTCGTACATGGAAGGAGATCTCAAATGTTCCTCTTCCATCAGAGGAAGCACATGAAAACACAACACATATTATAAACCCACAAAAAATATTATTTAAGGAACGTTTTTACTTTTATTTATAAACGTCTTCTTTCTTTTGCCGTCTTTTTCTCTGCAGAAGAATCCACAGCAGGACATGGAAGCATAGGAGTAGACTAGGGAAAATATCCTCGAGAAATTTATGAGGCAGATTTTCATACACGAAGAAAGAACGAAGGATTACGAGGTGCAAGGACGATTTAGCTAAGGAAAGGATTGTCGGCTATGAGAGTACACTGTTCCACCGGCTGCTACAGCTAAGTGTAAGAATAAAGCTTGACAACAATGGGGAACCTTGTAAACTTCATTGGAATAACAAGAAAGCTTTTATTACATTGTTAGAAGAATGGAGGGTAAAACCCCCGTCCTAATCCTAATCCAGTACGTTAAATCAAATAGAATCGTTGGCGTTAGGAAGGGCATCCAGCCGTAAAAAAATGTGCCAAAACCAACCAACCTCAACCATGAGGTTAAACAACGTCGACCCTGCTTGAGCGGGATAAGACAGAGAAAAAGAAGAAGACTGGTATCTAGTGTATGGTTCTCGTTGAAGATTGTTAATTTGACGATGGTTTCCAGGATGAAAGAAATATCAGGAATGGAAGAAATCCCAACTATCAGGAGGCAAACGGCATAGAGTTCCCCGAACAAAATGTCAATATAAGTCTTATTCAGAATAAATCTAAGAGCGAGGAATTCAAGAAGGAGAGGTACTTCAGTTCTTGCTGTTTTTAATGGACAAAGAAAAGCTTTCATAGTGCCACACACCTGAAGTGCTGAAATTTGATACTTAGAAAACATCTAATCCCCGCGTCGCTTTCCATTTCTCAGAAAGCGGCTTCTCTTGTATACCTTCGGGGGCGCCACATGAATTCGAAAACCTCAAAAATTAAATCCTGTTAAAGTAGGTGTTAAATGAATTTGAACGAGAAAATGTTACAAGATATCTTGAAATTCCTGCCTGGAGGTAGACACGTTTTTTCCGTAAACGATACAAGAATGAAGAGATAGAGAAAAGAGAGTTAGAGCAAAGAAGATGAATGGGATGAGTGTGAGGAAGTGGCGGTGGTTAGGAGAAGATTGATACTTGTGTAGTGGCGACCTCACCAGCCTTGTCAAGACCGCCTCTGAGAGTGTCTGGTGTCATATCCATTAGCCGCGTCCTTCATTACTTCTATTCTACTTTTAATGTTTTTCCCCTGGAGGTTTTCTTTGATGGAAAAAGACGCGTTGAAAAGACTACGAACTTTCAATTAAGGTGAAACTTTTCGCATTACTTTCAAATTCAAGAGCTCTTAGAATGTTGAAATTTATTTATAAAAAGATAATTTTGTGGTATTTGAATGCTAAAAAAATGAAATTTAGAACAGTTACTGTTAAACTGCGATTCTTTTCTACAAGTTATACAACTATACATATTTACTTCAACCGTAAAAAAACAAAAAATAGAAGTGAGTATTTATCAGGTTAACTAACTGCCTTATACATGCATCTGAATTATTAAAGTTTCGACACTGTAAAAGAAGGAGATAAGGAGGAATAGGAAAAAGGATAATAAAAGAAAACGGGTGACAATAAATAATAAATATAAAAGATATTGGAAAGAGAGATAAGATTCCTGGTGAAAGGAGGGAGAGGGAGGGAGAATTGAAACAGAAAGAGAAAAGCAGGAAAGTGCTGACATATGGTTCTTGTTCTGACGAAAAACTCTGAACTTCGGGATGATGGAATTCTGACATATTTTTATCCCATTACATCATTGGTTCCTTTTACGCCATTCTTGTTCTCTTTTCTCTCTCTTTTAAAGGGATGAAATCAGTATCCTTTAATACACTTAGATCGAGCTCTCTTTCAATACTGATCGGAATATCAGTTTCTTCTTTTCATTATTTTCGGTCAGATCCACACAGCTATGGTTGCTCTTGAAAACACAATATCTTCAAAATGTCCCCATTCACTCTTGATATCCTTGAACTCGAAAATATCATTATTTTGCTCTACTTCTCTTCACCCTCTATTCCCTGAAAAAGTGAAAACTCAGAAACAAGTCTAAGGAGATCCAAGAATAGATGGTATCACATGGTTTGAAGCTAGATGGTCAACTGGTCATCCTCTTGTCTGGACATAACGTTCCTTTGACACTAGCACAATCTTGAGGTATTTAAAGAAAAATTGGGTCAGTTATTTTCATCTCAAATTCCAAATCCAATGGGAAAGATTTCTCCGAACGTTTGACCTGTAGGACCTGAAAGTCTGCCTTTTATTTCCATTCCGAATCATTTGGTTTTGTTTTTCCTCTCGTTTTTCTCCGAAGATTGTTTTATTTATGTTTTCATCAATTCACTCCCTCGCGCTTCTTCATCCAGTGGCTCCCTGTCATTTATCATGATAGAGAGATAAAAATGAGCTAAAGACTGAAGACAGGATGTTCAAGGATGGGAGGGCAAGGTTGTGAAAAATAGGAGATAAATGAACTTTTTTGTGCTGGGTATTTGCTTTTACTGCCGATGTCTTCTCTTCCTTTTGGAGGGTGTTCTGTAGTTGCCAGTCTCACGAGATGAAAGTAGCTGTAAGGTAACTAGGTAAGCTATGTGACGAGTATCCTTTGGGCCTTTTTTCAGCGTTTTTATGATGAGCTTACAACAAGCTGTGCAGTGGACGGCGACGGTAGTAATCTTTGGATTCTTTATCAGGTTTATATGTGGTTCAAAATAAGCTGCCACTATACTTTTACTTGTTGGGATCTCAAAACCTAATCTTGATTTCATTCTGCATGAGAAAGGAATCCCTATACTTTCGTTTGAATTTAGCACTTGCACACAAGTGTTAGAACTGTTAGAAGTCATATATTATACATGCGTACAGCACAACTCATACGCTGAATATAATTTGTATCAGTCTACCCTCAAGTTATACACCACCAGCATACAGAATGTTATCTGCAGAATAATTTTTCCCAAGAACTTTTGCTGCTCTGCTTCAAAAAAAGTTTGATATAAATTTTATATTATTTCTAAACAATAATTTGTGAAACAAAAGTACGTTGCCGTTTGCCGGCTGTTGCTGCGATGCCGCTACTGGTGCTGCTGGGTAACATTTGTATTTCGGTTTTGTATTTTTAAAATTCTATATGAGTGTGGGGGAAGTTTACAGGGTTCTTTAGTGTTTGTTTGACCACTGGCCATCGAGCACAGAGTTGTGAGGACCAAGGCTGGGATAAAATAATGAACATTCCCGCCACCAGGGATGTATATTCATAAATTGATGCCATGTATTAGCTTTGTGAAAAAAAACATGAGTTATTTAAGGCTGGATAAGTCATTTTTCTCAAGCCAGAAATTTACCGAAATTATCTTACAAATCATTACAATACCGGAGGTTATTCCATTTTTCACTATCACAATTTTGTTTGGAAGTTGATTTTTATTTGTGGTATTATTTACCATTTCATGTTTAGCAACGTCTCATTGACCTTCAACTGAGTTTTGAAAGTGGAAAATACATATTTGTAGAATGTGGCGCAATAAACCAACCTCCTTTACTTCATCATTAGAGCTGTTTCTTCAACGCCCAGGAAAGACATCCTAACTTTTTCAACAAATATATGCGTTTGGCAATACCGGTAGAAATTCTCAACTTTCACAAGTTTCACATCGTACCTATAAACTTTAGTATATTTTATTTATGCCCTCATTAATCCTGAATGTAAAGTTATGGTAATTTCACATTATTTCCATAATATTTTTGTACGCATAGCATGTATATAAGAGAAAATTAATTAAAAATACGAATAAGAGTATTGATTATATTGGGAAAAGTTCATTGAGAAGTTCTTTACATCGTACATACAATTACTTAATTATAAGCACGTGAAATTACATCAAGTTGCATGTAGTTCATTGGCCTGGATATGTAGGGTTCAACCACTTTGAAAAACTTGGTGGAATGACGTCTGACCTATAAAATGGTATAAACAAAAAAATAAAATGTTTGTTTCTGAATGTTACTTCTGAATGTTACTTGAAGCTGACAGCATTTATTTGAATTCGTTCGTATTGGTACAATGTTTTTTACAACCACAATAATTGAGGTTTTTAATCGATAATAATTCAAAGTTATATTGTGTCAATAGACTTTTTGAGTCACCGATATAGGGGTCTAAATAAATATATTGTCTCCCATCTATCACCGTTCGAGCTATGTAAGTATGTATGTACCAATAGTACACATGCACTTATAAAAACATAATAATGCTTATATTTATACAGAGTGGGATTAATCAAGAAAAATATCCATTACATATATCTGTTTACTTTTGCTATGTTGTCATATTTATTCACTCCAGTTTGAATCCTCTTCAATGATCCTCATATATTTCTGTAAGTTTATTTTAGTACCATATTATGAGCTTTATTCTTTAAATTTTTGTTGCACTAATGAGATTTGAGACTATAGATGCGAGTATAATGCACATCTTTTTATTATTTTTGTGATCTTAGTGAAGGTACCTACATATACTAAAATAGATATTATGAAGTTATTATGTATTTTTACGAAGACTATTTTGAGAACATTGTTTATTATTAAAACTCTGTCTATATATATTTATAAATGTAAATGAATCTGATCTAATAACATCTATTTGACATTAATGGGTGGAAGAGATTGCCAAAGGCAATAACACCGCCCTTTAGTTTGGACATATACAGGGTGAGCATAAAGTCTCACCCCACCCCCCGTATCTCGAGAATGGCTGAAAATACAAGAAAACGCAAAAACTCGTATTCCTTAATTTTTAGGAGAATTAATTTTCAGCCAAAAAAATTTTGCCTACACGGCCCCAGTCAGGCTGGTCATGGACCAACTTTAAAATCTTAAATAGAATGGCATGTCTTGTGGCATACTGTTTTAAAGGTCTCATAGAGAAAAGTTCATTACAACAAATTTCAGTGAGCTACGACTTACCGTTCTTGAGATACAGGGTCGAACGTCCTGCGTAATATCCATATATTTTGACTTATAACCCGTTAACCGTAAATTATAGAAAAATGAAATTTGTTGATAATAACTCCTTATGACAAGCCCTGTCGAAAAAGGTATAATTCGACATACTCTGTTGATATTAGTTTCTGGTCGGTTTCGTCAGCCAGCCGGTCGAACAGTCCGATAAATTTTAACGAAAAAACAAATCAAGTTTTCACTTGTTCGAAAGTTCTTGCCATAAGGAGTTATTATTAACAAATTTCATTTTTCTGGAATTTACGGTCAACGAGTTATAGGTCAAAATATATGGATATTACGCAGGACGTCCGACCCTGTATCTCAAGAACGGTAAGTTGTAGCTCACTGAAATTTGTTGTAATGAAATTCTCTCTATGAGACCTTTAAAACAATATGCCACAAGACATACCATTTTATTCAAGATTTTAAAGTTGGTCCACGCCCAGCCTGACTGGGGCCGTGTAGGCAAATTTTTTTGGCTGAAAATTAATCCTCCCAAAAATTAAGGAATATGGGTTTTTGTGTTTTCTTGTATTTTTAGCCATTCTCGAGATACGGGGGGTGGGGTGAGACTTTATGCTCACCCTGTATTATGTACGAGTATATATTTATTTATTTTTTCTTCTCTTATATTGTATTTTAATTTGTAATTATTTGTGTTGTATATAATATGTATGTCCAATTAATAAAGTGTAAATAAATAAATAAATAGCCTCCATCTATTTTTTCACATACCAGCTACCACATCAACCTCACTGAGCCTGTTTACACAAAGTTCTAACTTCGCTGGACTTTGCTTGAAATCCAGTGGGCTTTTGAAAGAAAAAATATATTGGAACAGGTGTTTTCGAATTCAACATCTTCTTGCCACATGCTTCTCCCTCTGGACACGACCTGGTACTCCCCTGGTCTCCATGAGTGAGCTTCTAGCTGGTGTACAAACCGAAATCCATACCTTTTTCAATTATTCTGCACAGAATATTTTTCACACTACTGTCAAAGCATGCATTTTATTCAACACTTGCTCTGTAATCTAATTATATTGCAGTTCTCTGTACTAACGATTATGCATTGACGAGTTCAGACTGTTTGTCTCTGGTGTTAGGTTATTTCATGCTCTGAAATTTCAGTCCGAGAGCTTTTTTCATTAATTTATTTTTATAGTTTTTTTTACCTTTCTTTACTTTTTACTAAATTTATATTCAGGTTCCTATTTATTTACTATCTCCCCGCGAAATTCAGTAGCTCGAACGTTCAAGCAGTAGAATTTAATGTGGAGTTCGGTGGTTTGAGTCCCCAACGAGGTAGTAAAAATTTAACAAAGCAGTTAGTTAAATTCATCCCCCAATTTTTTTTCAAGTACCTACCTATTGTTAACTTGCCCTTACAGTATTTGTACAGCAAAAATATTTTTTTGTTGTTGTACAGTATGGGGTTGTTATTCAGATTGAAAATATTACATACCTACGAGTATATTACAATTACACAGTCTATATACTTTCAACATGTAGAAGTATCCCATCAGCGTGTGTTTTGGGCCCCACCCCTCTCTGCCAGCGCGGGCACACAGATTGTGAATAACTTGAAACGCTTGCGGTTTTATAACATTTCTAGATTTTTTAGATTTTCTGCCTGTGTTTTGGTGTGAAAATGCTGTGCATGCTGCTGTAAAATTTTAGAGAGAGTGAGAGAGAGAGAGAACGAGAGTGAGAAAAAGAGATTGAGTCCGAAATATAGCGGTGAAAGAGAAAGAGGTACAATTTTAGAACGCCTGTTTTTTCCCATGCCTCTTCAGTATCTTCGTTACATATTTAACATATTCTGTCTCCCTGGTCCAATGATAATACTACTAAGTTCTATGAGATGTCAACCAGGGTTTTCCTTAGATCTGTACAGCCCACACAGCTTACGACCACGTCAAAAAAAACCTAATTTTATTTTATCGCTCTTCGATTCACTCATCAAAAAATTGATTGTCATTCTACTGATCAAGTTGAGGAACTAGAGTATCAGTTGCCCTATATTTGAAAGTCGAAATTTTTCGTTCCTAATTAAGGATCCATGAAGGATCCCTGCTGAGTTATAATATTCATGTTGAGTAGAATAACAATATGACATTGTTTCGAAAGTGTGTTAGTTAGTTCAACTATTCTTGAATTATCTATATTAATAAATATCTATACTTTCCTACATCGAACTATTGAGATAGGAATCAATAAAACTGACGTCTGAGATTTCACAAAGTTCTTTTGTATTGTACGACATATTATGTACAAGATGCACAATTCACTGCAACGATACTATGGAGTGTTAAGGGAGATATTTTAGACAAACACATTTATGCAGTCGAACCTGGATATAAGAGAATTCAAGGGACCGGAAGATCTTTCTCTTATATTCAGGTTACTCTTAAAAAGAGTTTATTTTCCTTTATAGAGAGGTAAATTGGACCTAATAGAAATCGCGTTCTCGTATATCCAAATTCGACTGCAAGAAATAATCAAAGTAACCAGAAGGATCCAGACAATGTGAATGTTTGTCTTCATTACTCAATTTGAATGTGATTTACTGATTTCCTTCCAGTTACCTAATCAGTACAATAAAGCATACCCATCTCACAATACACAATCCGTTTACACGAGTATTGCAAAGTGTCGCACTATTTTAATCCGTGGTTGTGTTCCAAACCTACCAACCTATGAAATTCTGAATATTAATTCAAATGATCGAAATTCCTCTTCTACTAGAAATCTGTGTTCAGTGTTCAGTCATATTCATAACCCTGTATTTTGTATGCATCATGTCAAAAACAAAGAAGAATTTTGAAAGCTCTTTTATTTTTCCATCATGCATTCTACATATTGAAGATAACATGTCATGATAATCGATCTGTCTACAGAGACGATACAACTTTCCCTCATTCAACCCACACTGTAACACTCTCTTTCTCATTTCCTCTCATCTCTCTCTCTCTCTCTCTCTCTCTCTCTCTCTCTCTCTCTCTCTCTCTCTCTCTATCCCTCCTATTCTCTTAACCTCCTTGTCATTTCAGTTGCATATTGCATATGCTCATCATAACTCAAAAGTAAAAGGAATTTTTAGTATAAACGAAGAAAAAATCGCCATGCTCTGCAAAAACGAGTTAGGCAAGTGGGGGAAAGCTAATCGAGAGATGTCACGTGAGGGCAGTAATATTTTCGCAATGATGAAACCAAATAGCGAGCTCTCCTGTTAATTCTGTCATTTACCCACACTCCGCCATGGCATTAAAAGTTACAAAATCAAAAAAGCCATAATAATACTCTTCAGTGGAAGGTATAACCAAACACCAGGCGAAGTAATGTCTTCTTGGGCTTTCGCAGGTACATGGGGCAAAGGTTGTAAATTTTTTTTCTTCTTCTTTCTGTGGTATATTAGTTCATTAATCCATAGATATTAATATATATTATGTTAGCGGCAATGTTGATTCTTCAGGCAAAGTTGACTGTGCCTAGGCAGAGTCAACTATGCCTGCTCGTTTTAGGCAAAGTTGATTAAAAATGAAAAATCACAATTTTTATTCAACAAAGACTAGTCATAGTTGACTATGCCTGGCATAAGTTAGGCAAAGTTGATTTAAAATTAAAAATGATAATCTTAATCTACATTGACTAGTCATAGTTAACTACGAGTATGTCTACAATTAATGTGTCAAAGTTGATTTACCTAGAACCAAAATAATAACAATAATATACAAAAGTGAATAATCGAAAAATAATGTGAATTATTATTTATTTGGTTAAAATTTGTCAGCCGCACTATTTATTACCGCAACTGATCTAAGGGATACTTCTTTATCCATTAACTTCTCGCGAAAAATGTCTGCGTTAGATTGGGACATGATGAAACTACTTTAGTCAAAAAGAAGAAGAAGAAAAAAAAAAAAACATTTAAATTATATATAAAAAAAATCTTCAATAGAGCTCTGATTTACAGAAACAAATGACACAGACTGCTGCATGAGTATTTAAAAACTAACAAATCAAAACAAAAGGGTGCGCGCGCATAATCATAATCAACTTTGACTGAAGAATGTTAGGCATAGTTGACTATGCCTAGGCAAAGCTGATCTTATCTTTTGTAAATAATCAACTTTGCCTGATTTGAGTTAGGCATAGTTGACTATGCCTAGGCAAAGCTGATTATATTTTTTCAAATCAACTTTGCCTGCTCATTTTAGGCATAGTATACTATGCCTAGGCATAGTCAACTGTGCCTGAGAATCAACATTGCCGCTAACATATATAAAAAATAGTTGTCTTTTCGCATTATGTTATGCAAAACCTTTGTAAAATTATATTATAATAAAATAAAATTGAATTGAATTGAAATTGATATTAATAAATTTCTGTTTTAATAGATAGTAGAGATGAGGCGCTTTTTTTCAGACCGTGATTAGTCCAAAATTGGAAAAAAATGAGTTACCTACACCAAATTGTTCGTCTTGCAAAGCTTAATTTGAAAATAAAATAAATATCTATCAAACCGTGATATATCCCACATTAAATCTCCATTGAAAAAAGAGTTTTTTTTCAGAACGTGTTTAGTCCACCAAGTACTGTGTATCATACCGTGATTAGTCCCAACAACCAATCAGAACACTCTATTATTTCAAGGTCACGCGATGTAAAGATGAACAGAATCAGTTTGGTTGGTACAAAAGTATCCTCCAAACTGAAAGTATTTCCAATGACTCTGAGGAAGAAGTCATTTGTGAATGTCTGGAAGATGAAGTAGGACTAAAAGTTTAATTTTTGGTCCATCCTCATACGGACTCATACCTATTATTAAATGTGGAACAAATTGAAGCTAGATTAGATCAAATTGATTTCTTGTACCTTTTCTTAAAACAACTCAAAATATAGCTGTCTTTTTACTTTGTTCAAAGCTAATAAAGCCTTTTAATTTAATTTCTTTTGTATTTTTTTCTGATTTGTGTTAATCTGATTATCATAATAGAAGTCTGGACAGATAGGTAGTCATAATAATATAAGGATGAGCTCAAACTTGAGACCACCGGCTTGGGAGTCCATCGCTTTAACAACAGTGCTACAAAAAATGCTGGCATTATAAAAATGAAAATGACATGGGTAATATTTCTTATTTTTCAAACAGTGATTAGTCCCAGCTCATTTTTTTCCAACCGTGATTAGTCCACTCATTCCTGTCAAACCATGATTAGTCCAAAATAAAACTTGAAATTTCAGAATTTAGGTTTATAAGCTCAAATATAATCAATTTAATTTATTTTTCTGTTTTTTTGAGCTTTCATTTGATACTTTTTTCACTTTTCCAAGTCTAACAATACACTTGTAACTAAAAAAATTCAATTTCCCAAATCTTGTATCTGTGTGACTAATCACGGTCTGAAAAAAAGCTCCTCAGATAGGAACCACTTCGGTATTCACTAAAATTTCAGGTGAGAATCCACGCACCTTTCACTTCCCCTCAGCTCATTACCTCCGGCGTGGTGTTGTATATGAGGTATTCCTCAATAACTTCCCCCCCCTCCCCCACCCCGCCTCCTGATGCATACCACACGTACACGCCATTCCAGCACCTCCTCACACACCTCCCCCCAGCCTCATCCATATAATAATCTACTAAGCTGCTCCTCCCCACTCATAATAATTTGTGTTCATAAAATTTGACCTCCATAATCCGCCAGCTTTCTCCTCCGCGTTTTCCCCTCCAAATCCTCCCTAATCCTCAAGCCTCTCCTCTTCACTCTCTCTCTTTCTCCCTCCCTCCCTTCCCATTCATTCTACTTCTCTATATATTCTCCTCGCTCCTCTTCTATCTATATCTAAATCTCCTCCTCCTTAGACAATTACACCTCTCTTTTTTTTCTAAACCATCCACTTTTCCTACGTATCCCACTAATCTCCCCCTTTTCTCTCTCTCACTCATTCTCTCTCCCTCTCTCTCTCTCTCTTCATGTCTAGCTCCTCAAATTTATTTCTCCAACGTACGCCACAAATTACCTTTTAAATTGCATAACTATCCGCACGGCAGTGTGGGAAGGGGCAGGATGCAGTGGGAAGGGGCAGGATGCAGTGGGAAGGGGCAGGATGCACTTCCAAGTTGTGGAACATGTCCTGCGGGCAGGCACCGACCTAGACAGGGAGGGGCCAGAGTCTCGGATGATAGGGTAAATATTCTTTTCCGAGACAAAAGGTCAAAAATTCTTCTAGTATATTATCAAAAAATTAGCGTCAGACTGAGCATTTACTGACTAAGCTGAATTTGAAAGCTCTTGAAATTTTGACTGTTTGAATGACCTCATTGATCCTGTCATGGTAACCATGAAAAATTTCAGCTCAATCTTACTTGTGGTTCAAACATTCAAACGAATCATTTAATAATATAAGATAATCAAAGGACAGTATGGTTCCAGTCTTATCTCATGGTTCCAGTGTTACGGTTATTTTGCCCACATCCACTAATTGGTCCCTGGTCCAAGCCAAGCTTTACATAAGCTTTTAGTCTCCAACCCTAATAAAGTTCTAGCTTGCGTTCACCAAACTTATGCATGGAGTGTGATAGCTTAGCATGGCTAGAACTCTCCATACGACTACTATCTCCTCTCCTTACTGTTTCTCCTCCTTCTCCAACTTTTTCCCTCCGCCACCCCTATCAGGACATGTGGTATAGTTTCACCTAAGTTGCTGTGTGTGATCTATGTCTAAGTAGAAAGTACTGAGTACTTATACCTAATGCTCTTGTCTCCGGTGTTGGTAGATGTGAAGTTTTGACTTTTTAACTACCAAGGTAGGAAGCTAGGCTGTGTGTTCTGCGAAGTGCCCTATATACGAGTATAATGTAAATGTTGGGTAGAATAAGACATCCAGTTCTCATTCCAGCTACATATTCTACGAGTTCTTTTATTGATAGAGGTTATAGGTACATACTTTGATGACATTAGAGTCTTCGATCATTAGTGATTCACGTGTTTTTTTGCTAAGCAGCATGTAAATCTAAAACCGTCCGCGAACGGTCTATAACAAACATACCAACAAAATACTTGTTACATACTTTTGTTTATATCTCTTATTCTCTCATTATAATAATTATCATCTCACATTGTTGTTTCAGATCACTGAGAGCTGAGTAGTCTCCGATCAGCAAATATTGCATCAGCAGCCTAACAGTCATCATCAGAGAGAGAGCTAGCGAGATGCTGACGTCAGCATGGCGGGGGCTTGTCGTCTCCCTGGTAGCCCACCTGATAGCCCTGGGTGAGTGCACAACAGTACTGTCCTACTACAAGTGTTGGGTGGAAGAGATTGCCGTAGGCAATAACCCCGCCCTCTAGTTAGGACAGATGCATGTGTGTTTATATTTATCCATTTTCCTTTTTATTGTTTATATTAATATTGTTTCCATTTTTTAATTATTATTTGTACTGTACATGTCTATCTAATAAATAATTTAATAATAATAATAGTACATTTAAAACAGAGTATTTTGCTTTCTCAAATGCTAATGTCAACACCCAATGAAGATGAGTGCGGGTAATAACAAAATCTGTGCCATTTACTCATTAATTCATGAATCATCATGTTTTCTGAAAGCGAACTGAACCGTGAGGTGACAAGTATACAAAAACTAGCTTAAACCCGGCACTTTGTCGCCGTTGAGGGTTTTGCCCGTGGCTAACATCCTATTTGACATTTAAAAAATATTTTTTATTTTACGCACCTAAAGACCACAAGAAGTCGCCAAATTAGGAGTTATTTGGTCCAGCCGTTTCAGAGTTGTGTGCATTATGAATGAATTAATGTGAATGATATTATTTATTTACATTAATATATCATTTAATACTTTATCATTATACATATACCCAAATGAAATATCAAAAGCTTTGTTTGTGAAGATTTCTAAGTACATATATGGCTTTAATACTTTTATTTTTCAAGAAACAGAACATTTACCAAAATGTTCTTTCACGAATTCCGTCTAGTAGGTATCCCTATTAAAACAGCAGGCTATATTTATCTAGTCATACCAGACCATTACAACATTTACAATATTAGTCTGTTCGCCGATGTTTTTCCATTCCTTGGCAGCGACCCACCTACTTTCTCTGTTCCTATTACTTTCTTTATAATTCCCATTACTTGCCTTAACTTTCTTTTCTTTTTAATTACCACCGTCTTCGTCTAAGCCTTTCTTTATTTCTCTGCCCGGGCTCTCCTATTCTCCCGAGGGCGAGGCTTTGTTGAGTGGGTTTGCTTTTCTCCTATTGTCTTCCCGCGCACTTGCGCCAGACGGGGAGAAAGTTCCATCATGTGAAATAAGAACCGATAAGGAAAAGAAATTGCCGAGCTGAAATAATTTGAGCCCTAGGGCTCACGGCTTTCTTCTCTTACTCAAAACACTGACGGAATTAGGTGTTCTTTTTACGAGCATTAGCCCTGGTTGCAAAAGTTTTAATGACAAAACACAAGAAGCGTCCTTTACTTTTTCTTTACAAATATATAATAATGATAGTAGTCTTTAGTAAAAGATACCCACCAGGCGAGGTTAAAGCTCAGAGGTGTATCAATCTGGTTGTAGAGACACAAGTTTGTTAGTGTTCCGACCAAGGTCTATTCAATCAAAGAATAATTCTAAAAGGGAGCTGACCAGGCCTGACCACACATAATGGTTCAGGGGTATCCTCTCAACAATCTCCGTGTAAAATCGAGTCACAATGACGTCACTGGAGATAGTGTGCTATGAAAGTTCAACTTATCTCTGAGTAAATAATCAATATAAACATTCCTGTTACCTGATAGAAGTTGTTTCCAACCCAGAAAGTTCAAACTATCTTGTTAAGCTCTTCGTATATTCTCCATCTCTTCTTCTGCCTGGGTTTCCAATTTCCTCATCTTGTTATACCTACATATATGTACATCTAACGGCAAATGCACACTTAAAGGGAGGATTAACCTATCATGAAGGGTTAATGCATCACATATACTCAACTGCGTGTGTATGAACTAATCTTGTGAAAAATTAATTTGAAATCAAGAAGGTAGAAAACGCGATAAGGAGAAACGCAAAGAATAGATGTGAGGAGAGAAAGAAAATTGAAGGAAGAATGAAGATGAATTCCCGAATCATTCAGAAGAAAGCAGGTTGGGGTTTATTGTACTGAAATATGAAATTAAGGGATTTGGGATTTTTATAGTCAATATTGTCTTCATAAAGCTATTGTTTGTAAATCTTTTAGCCAAAAATAAATAATCAAATGTGAACCATTGAATTTTTTTGAAGGGACAATTGAGAAAAGCATTCAGAAGTCAGAGAAGTAACATTAAACATGGGTAACATAGGTGACATTAAAATAATAATCACACATGCGAGTAAACTATTTTACATATCTAAAATAGGAGGCTTTAGAAATACATGCGTTGTATAAATGATGCTTTGTTTTCATTTTGTTACACTTAAGTCCAATAATAATATTCATGCCGCTCTATTAGGACTAAAGTGTCCTTTATTCCAACAGTTCTATTAGTGCTCATTGTGGTCTGATTATGAAATATATGATGAAAAATTCATGCATTCGGTGGGATAACCTAAGGATCTTCACGCTACCTGGACTTTCACTAACACCATTTGAAAATGCTTAGAATCAATGCGAGTTTGTAATGATTAGTATCAATAGAGAATTTGGAAATTTTATCTTATAGTCATACCTCACTCACACAAAAACCCGTGACAGCCAAGTTCAGAGCCAAAGAAAACTGACCCCGTCGGGACTCAAACGTAGATCAACTGAGTGCAAGTCAAGTGCGCTATCCACTCGTCCATCGTGACTACAATTATGTCACATACCTACCTACTTTTTGCGAAAAGTATCGACACCATAGCACATGCAACTTTTCGTTAACCCAGCTGGAACATGATGGGTAGAGCAGTGTAAGATAAGAAGAGACAGAATGAGGTTAGGGATAAAACTATTTAATTATTTTTCTTTTCGTTCTACCTCCTCTCTTCCTGTGCAAAGTCCAGACCTCCCTCTTGTACAAAAACAGCAAGTCACATTAAAATTCATAGAATAGACTGCAGAAAAAACGGGACAAAGGTGATAAGAATAAAGAGAGTAGAGGAGAAGGTTGGAGAGGAGGATAAGGAATAAGTGGGGGAGAATGAGATGGAGGGGAGAGCATCAAGAGTAAAAGCGGTGAAATAGTCTATTGAGTTTGCCTCAAGTTAACTTATGCAAGCTTTCTGATCTGTTCTAAGTACAAACTCGTGTGCTATTTGACTTGAACTAAAAATAAAATTCTGAGAAATATTTTCATTAGGTAAAATTTCACTATTCATGGTTTGCGAGGGCAGAGGAGGAATGTAATAGAAATGCTATGAAGAGAGATCTTGGTTTTAACCAGCTATGGTGCTTTTTGAGAAATGAAGAAATCCTATGGAAATAAGGTCATGTTTTTTAAAGTGGGCTAGATTGAGAACTACATCATAATAACTGCAGATCCTCTTCTTGTAAGAGGCACAAGATATGGTTGTGCATGATGACAGAGCTGGGCTCAAATAATGTACCTTATAACTCGTTTAAAAATAAATAAACTCTCCGAATTCAATCTGTTAAGTCCCAACACGTGAGGCTAGTGTTTACTTCCTAACCCAGGCTGGGCGAGGTTAATGTGGGTACTGGTACGATTCCCAGCGAATGAAGGGCAAAATCCCCGTCCTGATCAAGACGTTAAAACGAAATAGAATCTTTGGCGTTAGAAAGGGCATCCAGCCATAAAAAATGGGCTACACCCAACTAACCTCAACAATGAGGTTAAGAAATGCCGACCCCAATAGAGACATTATACATATAAGCAAACACGGGATAAAGGTAAGGGAGATATAGTGAAGTAGGTCTTTGTAAATACGACACTGACTTAAAGTGATTTCAAAACTACCCCACGACACTGAATTCTAGATAACATTAATTTATCAGACTCGTAGTTCAAAATGTTTCAAGTTAATTTAATTTTTCTATTTATTTTTATAATGTCATTTGTAGTTCGAGTAAAACCTTTACTGTCGAACTTGCGCCATGGTCCGTAAAGTAAGTAAGACAACCCGAAGTGAAGCAACATGGGCAAATCCACACTCAATAAAATTTTTGGCTATTTGCTCAACACGGGGGAAAGCAAACTTGGCAACACTGGTGTCCTAACTTATACTTAACGGTTTACGGACTATACACTCTACACTGTGTATCTGTATAGTATACGTATACACCACTGAGCATTACTAAAAACCAATGAGGTATCTCAAGCGAGAACAGCTTCCACATACCATCTTTCTTTTTATTCAAATTCAAACTCTATAAGTGAAAATATTTCATGTAATCATGATTGTAAGAGCTAGATAAAATAAGAAAAGTAAAAAGAGTGAAGAAAACAAAAGTGAGACGTCGCCACTGATCCGATGGGAAAGTTTTTAATTTTGGCTGGGAAAAATTCAACCAAAATGTTCTCAGGGACCCTTTTCTTTGTTCAACTTTTACCTGTCAGTCGATCGTATGATATCAGCTCGACCAATCAGAATCGAGGACAGTTCAGTCAGGCAGCTAGCAGGGTCCCTTAAATATTACGTACTACGCAGCAGCCACTTTAGTTTCGGTCCTCTTCTCGGCGAGGACGTTAGTTTGGTTCTCCTTAGATTCCAATTTTTTTCGGTCTTATTATTTATTTTTCAACGTTATTATTTGAAGTTCACTTTCTAATATTGTAAAATAGTTAATTTCGAGTTTTATATCCAAGTATTGTGTTTTCTACCTACGTAGTGATGGAAATCGAGTTTCGAGTTTCTGTGGTCCAATCAGTGAGTAATGTGAGTATACTAGATTTACATAAGCTATGAGCAAATGAGCATACTAACTTATACATTAGAATAGTCTTGAAAAATAAGTCCCTTGACACATTTCATTTTTGCAGGGAGTATTAGATAATTATATACTATACTAAACATTAGTATGAAACATGGTATAAATATGCCAAATCTGTGTGAATGAAATCCAATGTCTAGCATTAATCAGATAGTGCGTCCCAGCAATCCATTTCCTACACTTGTACTTTCACAAGAAATAGAAAGCAACGCAAAATGATGGAGTACATTATAGATAGAAATCTAATTCATAACTAAAATTGTAGGCACTACACACTAGTGATGAGTGTGTATGTGTATGGTTACACACAGCGTAATGGCGGGTATAGGATTGGCGAGACCACTACTTGTAGTTAGAATAGTGGATCCAGAGCATTGGATATACCTACGTAGTTTACAGCATTAGCAAGGCTAATTTTCTGCAATAATGTGAGAACAAATCCATGCACTTCCCGTGCTAAGCTAGGTACTTTACTCACATAAGATGTTTGCTAACTTTTGTACAGGAGGGGTGCCCAACATGGAAATATGTTTCAATAATGCATAATTATTACATACACTCTGAGTAGAATACCAAGCCTGCTCATTCCGAGGGGTTCAGTTTTCTTTAATTTGAGTTCAATGTTTGAAGGGGGCTCAATTTTCACCTAGAAAGGATTTTTTAGACCAAATAAATAATGTACTTACAAAAGTTCAAAAGTGACCACCATTACAGTAATAATACTAACACTCTTAAGTGGAAGTTAACCACCAGGCGAGGTTAATGCTCAAAGCATTTTCTACCACCTAACCCTGAGAGTTTTTTTATTATGTGGTCAGAAACTCAAATTATTGAGGAAAAATTCGTGCACTGGGTGGGATTCGAACCAACGGACCCCTATACGCTACCTGTGGATTACCAGAATAACGCGTTAACCACTTGACTTACCAGTGCACTTTTTCTAGGGACATATTCTAGGGACAGTCTATATCTTGTAAGATGGTTTTTCCTAATGTTCTTGATAAATGAAGGGTCAAATTATAAAATTGTAGTTTAAACCAATCACAGCATAGGTACTATTCCTGGCCAGATTTTTTTAGGGACATTTGGCTTATCTATACTGCTTATCTATCCATACTATACTGGGTCTCTTAGTGTGACAAGTCTGTGTAAAACATACAGTTTCACTTTAATATTTCTTTTCCTATGTACTATATCTTATATGTAACTATGTAATGTAAAAGAAATGTACAATAAAACACATTATTATTATCTAATTAATCCTCTTGGACAATAAACATAAGTTGGGAAGTCCTGCCGGCTCCCGACTACATTTGAACATCCTTGATGAGTCGTACTGCTGGTCTGGTGTAAAACTTTAATTAATCCCCGAGTGGATTCAGCCAAGACATGAACCAGTTGGTTGTGAGTTGTGAGTCTCTCCTGGGAACGGAAGTGCCCATCGTCAGGGCGGTAATGAGTTTAACCCTTCACTAGTTTCCACTCACCGGGTTCATTAATATTGCCATAGGCAATAACCCCGCCCTTTAGTTAGGACATTATGTATTTTGTTTTTTTTTTTTCTTGTTTATATTAAATATTGTCAATTTTTATATTTAATTTGTACCATTATTTGTCTGTATATATGTTCTACCTACTAATAAAGAGTTTCTACATAAATAAATAGGTATGTTCCTTTAATTTGTTTTTATATTTTTTCCAGCTTGGCTGATAATGGGTTAAAATAAAGTTCTGGTTGTTAATGAAGGAATAATACTTTCAAATTTGTAACAAACGAGCACATAAAAATATGAGATAAAAAATGATAATAAAAGAACAGACGACACTTCCTGAGCTATGTAAAGTGGCTTTATATCTTTTCTAGTCCTTGGGCATCACAAGAATTCATACACCAGGGTCTTTTTTTTTTTTAAGTGGGGTTTTAACGTCGCTTTCAACTGCCATGGTCATATCACAACGGGGTTTTACCCTCCATTCGCAGGAAACTCACAAACCTGCTACTCACATTGAAATCACCCAGCCTGAGTGGGGCCGGGAAAAGCCAGCGTCACGAGAATTAGAATTTGAATGGTCACCCATCCAAGTCTTAACCTCGCTGGATGTCGCTTAACTTCGGTGTTCTGAAGGGAACCGGTGTATTCAACATGCCATCGACGCTGGCTACACCAGGGTCTAACTTGCTGAACTAAGAATCTATGAAACAATTAATTGATTTGCTATCGTTATCTGTTATTTTATCCACTGTTTTTTGCACTATTTCTAAATTAGCTATACCGTTTCATTTGATACATTTCTTCTGAGGAATTCATAACCTTAAGCTTTTACTTTGTACGAAAGACAGGCCAGAGTTTCAAAAAGAGCAATTTGCAGGGTATATTTCAAGCTCTTGTTCTTATGGTCCAGTTTGAGATAACAACCTACCTCAATGAATAGTTGAGGAAAATTTACTTTAATTCCTATTCTTTAGACTCAACTTATTTTCTTTTGAAGCTGCCCTGAGAAACTGATATAGTTTGGTTTAACACTCGCCCCTTTCGCAATCTTTGTCGAGCGCTTTCCGGAGAATTTTTTTTTATTTTTGGTCCGATTTTCTTCTTTTCTTTAGTCTTCTAGCGGGTCATAACAAAATATATTGCTATATTTATATAGCAATATATTTTGCTAGATTGTTCATATATTGGTCCCAATCTTCTCACCTCGGTCTATATTCTCAACCTGCTCAGTACTTTATCATCTCTATTCCTGCTTCTTTTTCTTCTCCTCATATTTCACCGTGTTAGCGTTTCCTATTACCCCTACTATTATTGTTTGTTATATGCAACCGAGTGCGAAAAGTTTTTTTATCCGCTTTCAAAGAAACGAGAGCATCAGCCGGTGCATCGCATCGCTGATATTCGAAACTCAAAGCCAACTCACCAGCACCTCTCTCTCTCTTCCTCTCTCTCTCCATCTCTCTTTCTCTCTCTCTCTCTTTCTCTTTCTCTCTCTTTCTCTCTCTCTCTTTCTTTCTCTCTCTTTCTCTTTCTCTCTCTTTCTTTCTCTTCTCTCTCTTTCTCTTTCTCTCTCTCTTTCTCTCTCTCTTTCTCTCTCTCTCTCTCTCTTCCTCTATTGTTCACACTGCCACCATCGATATTTATGTTCTCATCCTCACTATTTCTAGCTCCATCTCTTCCATTTTCTCTGTTTGTTCTTTCTTTATGTGACATTTTGTCTCTTTCCTTCTCCATCCTATAACCTGTGTTCTCTGTCCTCCTCTACCTGCAATATTCTTGTAGTCTTTTACTCTCTAACCGTCTTTCTTCCTCTCTCTTCTTTCTCTCTCTCTCTCTCCCCCTATATCGCTCCCTCGCTCCCTCTTTCTCTCTCTCTCTCTTTCTCTCTCTCTCTCTTTCTGTCTCTCTCTCTCTTTCTCTCTTTCTCTTTCTCTCTCTCTCTCTCTCTTTCTCTCTCTCTCCTCTCTCTTTCTCTCTCCTCTCTCTCTCTTTTCTCTCTCTTCTCTCTCTCTTTCTCTCTCTCTCTTTTTCTCTCTCTTTCTCTCTCGCTCACTCTCTCTTTCTCTCTCTCTCTTTCTCTCTCTCTCACTCCCTCCCTCACTAGAGCAATCTTCGAAGTACTTTCTACCGCCTAACCTAACTCATTATGAAAACCTTTTTAATAGGAACTGATCGAGGCCACCCCCAATCCGCGTCTGTGGTTTTCAATTTTATCTCGTTTGATGGTTTATGTATGAGAATCGACTTTGCCTTATTCAGCTCTTCAAACGTCATGTCATCAAATTCTCCTTTCTCTCTCCCTCATTCCCCAACTTCTTCTCCTCCTGTCCCTCCTTCTATCTCCCCCTTTCAATTTTCATTCGCTTTCTTTTTGCGCTGTTCCTCAATGTTTGTTTTTCACTTTTTGTGTCTTCGGAGCGTGCATACATGTTCGCAGAACTCATCTCTCGCTTCCCGAATTGTTTACCCTGGTGCAAGCGTGTTTTCTCTTATTCCCGGGCCGGGATATGCGAGGTTCCGCGCGCTGGGAGACTCCCAACACACCCTCCTGGGAGACTCCAACACACCCTCCTGGGAGACTCCCAACACACCCTCCTGGGAGACTCCCAACACACCCTCCTGGGAGACTCCCACCACACCCTCGGCACCGTACTGAGCCTGCTGGGAGCTAGGAGCTAGGATGCTCAGCTTTCTCGAATTGGATACATCTGACCCAACTTACTCTTCATATTAGTTTTCAAGTAGTTCGTGGTAATTTTTTTTCTTCTCGTTATTTTCGCACATGGACGTTCCGAATGAAGTCTCAAGTAGTAAAACTTTCCTTCTTGTCAGTATTATACTCACCCAAGTCATGTGTTATGTCAAAAGCAGTGTTTGATTCAGCCAAAAATAGAAACGCACGGGAAATTCTCAGAATTGTTTTGTACTTTTCCATGTAAGAAAAGTGGATTTTGTAAAATTGAACCATGCACATTCAAATTTCTCTGAAATTTTACCCTTCCCTGAACCGTTTTGCAATTTTGTAAACTTCTTCTGAAACGCTATCTAGCACCACTCCTTGCATTGCGCTGTTGCTCTCTAATACATAGTTCTTTACGCCCACTGACGGCCCACCTTCGTTACAACAAGATATAAAAGATATAAAGGTTAAAACAAGATATGAGATACTTTTTCTTTACCTGGTACTGACCAATTCTTATATTGCTTTATCTGATACTATATCTCTGACTGTAGAAGGAAAAGGGAATTTCATTTTGAGTAACACCAGGCCAAATTTCGATGGGTGGTTTTGTAGTGAGTATTCTGAAAAAAGCAACTGTATGCTTGTGTTTTGTTGTATGTTTGTAATGATTGTATGTTTTCGCGACCATAATAATTTCATTATTTACAACGAGAAGAAGGTTTTCTCTGGAAAAAATGTCTTCCTATACTGGGAGGTATTCCTCTCATGTCTTTCCCTAAACAGATAACCGGGTAATGCGTGTATTGTGTTTTCCTGTAAGATTTCCCTGTGGAAATCAGCAGCATTCATACATGAAGGGAAATGCATCACACAGGGCCCAAGCCAGGGAGGCGGCTGTCTTCTCTATTGTTATTCCAATGAACAGATAGCAGACAAGCAGAGGAGAAGCTTTCTAGCTTTCTTCTTGGAAATGGAAATTACTCCCGAGCAGATATACAATTACACCGCAGCACATATACATTACATACATGCATTCAACTCCTTATCCTCTCTCTATTTGACCTTTTTCACCACTCTTCTTTCTTTGATAATGGCTAACATATCTCGATAGTATAGAATCTGCACTACAGTCATATTTATGAACACTTTGTTTGTCCTCAAGATAAACTTAACTACCATTTTATCAAATGAAAAGTAATTCTCAAGTGGAACAGATGCCAAATAATGATGACGGAGGAGCCAACTGAGTTTACAAATTTGACGTGTTGATAAAACTCTGGTGTTCGGAGTAATTTTAATGAAAATTAATGTAAATACAATAAGATTTGGTGCATTTACAATACCCTCAGCCGACATTCGTGACATGAGCAGGGAAGTGGGAATGACGAGAATGTAAACACTTCACTTCCCTGCTAATTTCTTCATTTTTGCTAACATTTCTCTAAGCGAATAGGCGAGTGAGTTGTGTTTTTGCCTACACATTTTACTAATCAGCACTTCAGCTGACCAAAAAAATTCATTCTTATATGTTTGTATGTACGAGTATACAGGGTGATTCAAAAAAGTATACAAATACTTCTACCACATATTTTTAGAGGTTTATATGTTTATAATTCATTCTTATATGTTTGTATGTACGTATATTATGTAGTTTATCTTCTGTTAATTATGATAATTATTCATTAGAATGCTTTCATTTCATATAATTCCTCTTCTGTTTGCAGGGAGTTGCCAGCAACAGTACTTCCGAGTGGTCCCCAAGAACACCACAGTGCAGGAGGGAGGGGAGGTCACCTTGGAGTGTGAGGTGTCCAATCTGGCTGGAACCGTGCAGTGGACCAAGGACGGCTTTGCTCTGGGTAAGTCCACACCAACATTAGTATTTTATTTTTATTGAAATGTTTTTTTTCCTGATATTGAAATGTTTATTAAGGAGCGCGGTAGCGCTCCGACCCGCCAAGTCAATCGAAATAGTTCGCGCACTACCAAGAGTATACTATACGCCACAGCCTAAGTAGCACATTTCGTGTAGTTGTAGGAGAAAAAGTACAAGTGATGGAGGAAATTGAACTACATATTATACAGATTGGGGCACGATAATAGACAAGCTTTTAAAAAAGAAACATCGAAATCGTTTGAGTTAAGTTGGTCAAAACCACACTTCAAAAACGTCATTTTTTTCCATAATTATTACTTTGTATTTGTCATATTTTACTACCCAAATTTTAAATTTTGAAAGGTACTTTTCTAATTTTGTATTGTATTTTTTAACTTTTGTTATTTGTTGTTTATTTGTTTATATGGACTCTTTCCGTAAATACAAGTGCCTTTGAGCACCATCACCATTACCACATTAGCACTGGACCCTATTAACATTGCCCAAAGAAGACTTGTAAGTCTCTTAAATCCTTGGTACCTACTACCTACCTTCCTACTTGTTCTGGTGTCATTATTATGTGGTCTATTTCTCGACTAAAATCCACACCTTTAATCGGCACTTTTTTACATATTTTACGACAAAACCCACGTCACAAGTTGGGCTCATTAATGACTGAAAAATACTCTGTCGAGTATGAAGTGTGTTGCTTTTTCTAGTTCACATTGAACCATTGAATAATCTATGTGGATTGGTTCATGACATTTCAGAGCGCTCTAGAACTTTACTCACATCCTTTCCTGTGAGAGTGAACCTTATAATTCTTATTAATGTCCTATCCAGTACTTGATATCAAGGTCCGAATTAATATACAGTCCTCATCATCACTAATGGTAGATTTTGTGGCTGATCATAAATTCATAACGCATTAAACGTAACTTGACGGGGATCATTAATGTGTACCCGAGTGTATAGATGCTTGAGTTAGGTGAGTCCACTGATGGACTTAAATAATTAGCACTTATAATGTCCTTGTCCCTAGATCCCATTTATATTAATGAGAATAATGTTCTTGATATTTATCTCTAATAAAATACTGTATATTTTACGCTGTACTCTTTTAGTGTTTAAGTAGTCGAGTATACACAGTTACACACATACATAATGTGTAATATCATTCTCAAAGTATTAGCTAAAATTACTGCAGGTACCGTGTGACTATAGATAGTACCCATGGATATAGAAATGCATCTGAGGAAATGCAGCATGGTAAGAAATATAATGAACGGAAAGGAAACAGATGAGATCTTTTACTTACCTTATCTCAACTCTTGAAGGTCTGAATAAATGCATTTTCAAGGTCTCAATACATACATTATTGACAGTCGGAACGTATCAGTCACTGTCCCAGAGAGTTTCAGAGTCTTCAGTTCTAGCGAAGCAGCATTAGTATTGGAACACCACAGGATGTTGGAGTGTTTTGCGATGTGCATGTGCAGACTTCCTAACTGCCACAAAACAGTGTCCAGAAGTCTTCACTACAAAGCGAATTTTCACTTTGGCTAAGAGACCATCCTGTATGGTTTTGGTGAAATTTACTATAGTGCCTGTATATATTACTTCCGAGAAATTTCTAATATTAGAAATCGGAAGTATTGTGTTCGTTTTTGTAAAAAAAATATTTTTTTTGCTCCGATTTCAATTTTTTTCATATTTCTGGACGTTTCATAACCTCCTGAGCAAATTTGGTTTTGTGTCCGTCTGTCGGTCTGTCGGTCTGTCGGTCCGTCGATCCGTCGATCCGTCGGTCTGTTAAAACGATTCCTTGTAACGCGCAAATCTCGGAAACTACTCGACGGATTTTGATGAAATGTTGCACACATCTAGGAGACATTCTGTAGATGGTCCCATTTTAAATTCATCGAATTCGTACTAGCGGTTCTGGGTGAAAGAGACCATGCGCCTTACCACTAACTTTTTACTTAAATGCTTATATCTCGTGAACGGTACACCCGATTTTAATGAAATTTTGTATGTATATGCATATTATTGTTTTACATAGGATATTTATATTTATTTTTTAATTAATTATAATTAGACTCTAATATTTAAGAAAATCCAAAATTTTGGACAAAAAAGTCAAAAAATAAGGACCACGACTTGCCGATACAGAATTTTTTGTGGAATCTCGAATGTAAAAAAAAACGGTTTTCTACCATATAAAACAAATTTGAAGAAAATCGGTTCAGTCGTTTTGGAGATACAAGTAATTTAGTATAAAATCTCAAAATTGGCACGTGTTAACAATGTGAAACAATCACGAGGAAGTATTGTGTCCATAATTGGCAGTGTATTTTAATTGATAAGATTTGCTGTTCGTTGTATAGCTTCAGTATTACAAGAGGAAGAACATATCCATGCTTCTCAAGAGTATGGTGGATGTGCTGTCGCATCCATTCACTTTGAGAACATTTTTCTTTTATCCGTCGGGAAAGACAGAATTGACTATGTTTTCAGTTTAAGCTCTGCATGTGGGATTGCAAATCAGTGAAAAATCGCCAAGGTTTGTGCTTTAAAAATAAATGTTCATAAGATTTGAGACTCAGATCTTGAGTTGAATATCGCAAACAAGCAAGTGACTGCTACTAACATTCACCATTCTCTCTTTTAAACGTAAAGAAGCTCCGTTCACTGTCTCCTTCGCACAAAACTTACCAGTTACTTACCCACTACTTGTTCTGTATTGTGCTCAATATTTCCATGGATATCATGTGACGTAGCACACCCCAGTTCCTCGCCATTTTTCCCATTTAGGTACCTACTCAGTCATTCCGAGTTTCCCATTATTTTCTATTATGATTATTTTTACGTTTGAGTTGTTCCTCTTTAGAAAAGAAACGCGGAGAGAGATTTCTTGCTTATCAACTTCCTCGGCTCTGATTTGCGTTGACATTCAATTTACTTTTCGAAATATGGTGAAGCTTCGAGGCAGTGGTACTAAGAATACGAGCATGCATATCGACGTGATATCTTTGCAAGATTTAAAATTTTCCAAAGCATGGCTTAACGGTATACATATGAGTATAGAATTTTATTGTGGCCATGCTTTTTCGGATAATTTCTTTGGCTAGCAAAGTAGGTAAGCTGCAACATGGTCTAGAAGTTGGTGTGAAAGGCTACCAAGGAGAGGATAAAAAAAAAAAACACTGCCAATTATAGACACAATACTTCCTCGTGATTGCTTCACATTGTAAACACGTGCCAATTTTGAGATTTTATCGAAAATTACTTGTATCTCCAAAACGGCTCAACTGATTTTCTTCAAATTTATTTTATATGGTAGAATATCGTTTTTTCTACATTCTAAATTCTACAAAAAATTCTGTATCGGCAAGTCGTGGTCCTTATTTTTTTACTTTTTTGTCCAAAATTTCGGATTTTCTGAAATATCAGAGTCAAATTTTAATTAATTAAAAAATAAATATAAATAGTCTATGTAAAACAATAACATGCATATACATAGAAAATTTCATCGAAATCGGGTGTACCGTTCACGAGATATAAGCGTTTAAGTAAAAAGTTAGTGGTCAGGCGCATGGTCTCTTTCACCCAGAACCGCTAGTATGAATTCGATAAATTTAAAATGGGACCATCTGCAGAATGTCTCCTAGATGTGTGCAAAATTTCATCAAAATCGGTCGAGTAGTTTTCGAGATTTGCGCGTTACAAGGAATCGTTTTAACAGACAGACAGACCGACAGACCGACAGACGGACACAAAACCAAATTTACTCAGTAGGTTATGAAACGTCCAGAAATATGAAAAAAATTGAAATCGGAGCAAAAAAATATTTTTTTTTACAAAAACGAACACAATACTTCCGATTTCTAATCTTAGAAATTTCTCGGAAGTAATATGATAGTCATCTTAAAAAGCGTTATGAATTCCCATGATATCTAAGGACGAAGATGCATTTCTTTACTCTCGCCTTTTATCGTTTCTCCAATAATACTTATAATACCAATTTTCGGAAGTTGAATACAAAAGCCTGAGTATCGCTGAATGTTCACTACATCATCATATTCATCATACTACATGTATAAATATTTATATGTAAACAAAGTTTAGGTATATGCTTGTGCTTGATTGCAAAATAGGTTTCAAAATAGATATGTCATTGATCAGTCAAAAGTATAGTATATTGGCAACTTGAATGATGGAGTACTGCATCTTGTGTACCTACATAATGATATCTTATACATGTTACATCCACTGTGAAGTAATCTAGTACCCTTTGTTTATAAGTAGTCAACGGTGACCTGGGTTTGAATTCCAGTAGAGTTGTAATTTTTCTGCTCTGTACTTTGGATGTTCGGGGTCCACTTATACCTCATGAGGAAAAATTAGTAGCTGCTCTAATTTGAGCAGCGACCAGTGGCGGAATAATAGGCAAATGATAAACAAGAATTTAAAAAAAACGGTAATGTTCTATAATTCTACGCTACCCACTAAAAATTGTGATATAATAACACAAATAATTCATTATATATATTTAATATCTTGGTATAATGATAATAATTAATATATTGTGTTTCCTTAAATATGGCAAGGCATTTCTTCGGTTTTGTAAGAAATACGTTTGAAGCAGAAGGAAGTTTATTGTGTGTTTATTTTTAGAATTTAAAAAGAATCAGGACAAAAAGATATTACTTCCGAGAAATTTCTAATATTAGAAATCGGAAGTATTGTGTTCGTTTTTGTAAAAAAAAATATTTTTTTGCTCCGATTTCAATTTTACTTCCGAGAAATTTCTAATATTAGAAATCGGAAGTATTGTGTTCGTTTTTGTAAAAAAAAATATTTTTTTGCTCCGATTTCAATTTTTTTCATATTTCTGGACGTTTCATAACCTCCTGAGCAAATTTGGTTTTGTGTCCGTCTGTCGGTCTTTCGGTCTGTCGGTCTGTCTGTCTGTCTGTCTGTTAAAACAATTCCTTGTAACGCGCAAATCTCGGAAACTACTCAACCGATTTTGATAAAATTTTGTAAACATCTAGGAGACATTCTGTAGATGGTCCCATTTTAAATTCATCGAATTCGTACTAGCGGCTCTGGGTGAAAGAGACCATGCGCCTGACCACTAACTTTTTACTTAAATGCTTATATCTCGTGAACGGTACACCCGATTTTGATGAAATTTTGTATGTTTATGCATATTAATGTTCTACACAGGCTTTTTATATTTTCTTTTTAATTAATTATAATTTGACTCTGATATTTAAGAAAATCCGAAATTTTGGACAACAAAGTCAAAAAATAAGAACCACGACTTGCCGATACAGAATTTTTTGTAGAATCTAGAATGTAGAAAAAACGGTTTTCTACCATATAAAACAAATTTGAAGAAAATCGGTTTAGCCGTTTCGGAGATACAAGTAATTTAGTATAAAAACTCAAAATTCGCACGTGTACACAATGTGAAACAATCACGAGGAAGTATTGTGTCCATAATTGGCAGTGTTTTTTCTTTTATTATAATTTATCATTTTTAATATCATCGTTTTTATAAACAATAATTGTAAATTTCTATAGAATATTAAACATGGAAGAAAAAGAAAACTGGATTTTCATTTAAGAAAATTTACCGGGAAGAGTCGAGGGCTAGGGAGGGAGGGAGGGCGGGTTGTATTTGAGATACAACACAAGTTTCTTTAAAGTTCACAAGAAAGAAAAAAATAAAATCAGGGAAATTTTAGAAAAGAGGAGAGCATATAATAGAAAGGAAGAACAGAGGGAGAAGAAGGAGGCGAACAAGAGAGAATGAAGATGTTTGCCATAATTGAAACAATTGAAAAGAAGATTTATGTAAATGTTGTTTGCATAGAGCAGGGTGCATCCGGGGAGTAAGTATTATCTATTGTGAAAAAATGGTTCAGTTTTCTGTTTTCTCTAACTCTCAGGTATAGGAAACAGGTTATAGTTTACACAGTACTCGGTATATATACCTACGTTATGTCTATATAACTACATTTTTTTAAAAACGGAAGAGGGTGGTAGGTATAGGTACATAAATATTGTATCAAGTGAATTTGCAATCCAATGGCTAATTAAAATTTAAAAGTTCATATTTTAAGTGACAGTGGATCAATGAAAACTATGGTTTACCTACTTTAATTGCCAAAACTTGCAAATGTGATATTAAGAAAACAATGTATTTGTTGATAGTATCGAACTCAACGTTAAAGTTAGCTCTCCCACCCCACTTAAAAAAAAAGAAGTTAGCTCTTAATCTTTGATGAGACATTGTTTTGTCTCTTGTTGTAAAACTCAAGTACCCACTTGTACGCTTTCCAAACTCAACTTGATATTCGTTCCATTGTTTTTGTTAGACAAGAAGAGACAAGTGTTCTCTTCAGGAGTTTCAAGTTAAAAGTTTCCCAAATTCAGCCTAAATCAGCGTTAAAATGGTTTTGTTTGGAAACATACAAGTCAGATCTAGAATTACAGCTAGTTGAAGCGTGCACACCCCCCTCTTTCCTATTTTATTGAAACAAGAAAAAACCTTTTCAAAAGTTTTCCAACACCTCCCTGCCTCTCCAACTTTTATTATCGTAGGTACACATCCCATATATTTTTGTAGATTTTATTATTTCTTTTAAAAGGAAAATCTTTTTGAAAAGCTAAAATCACTTCTATATTTTTTACCTCTGCATTTCCTCGTCTTCTCAAGGCTTCCCCTCTCCTCCCCGGCTTCAAATCTACTTCATTGAACTATTTGCACCGATTTTCTCACGTTTCCATGAAGATGTGTAATAAAGAAGTTTCAAGTTTGGAAACTTCCACATTTATATTAAATGTAATGCACGAAAAGTTCCGAACTTTACCTATTGTTGGAACGCCTATTGGAAATTCTGGAAGGTTAGGTACAAATTGTGCTTTGGATATTCTTATTTAGGATCTATCTGGGGAAAAGTTCTTATATCGTGTTTAAAAGTATACAGAATCAACACCGCAGATTTCTATTTCATCTTTCATCTACATCTAGTTAACCTGTGACACATATAAGCTAATGAAGAAACTTCCTTGTAAAACTTCTTACGTAAGCTGAGATTGTTTGATCCGACGTGTAATTAGTATAGTACGTTGGTTTTATGTTCTATGTAAAAGGTCTTGGGATTAAGGAAGGTTGGGTCATTGACCCGAGGAAGACATAAAGGAGAGGAGGAAAGGGAGGCAGGATTGTCTTCGTCGTTCGCTTCATTTAATTATAGAACACAATGAAATCGAAAACCCCTAAAAAGCTGAAACTATGAGGCGACTATTGTGAGCTGAATAGTACGACGGGGCAAAAAGTTTAGGGAAAATTGAGAAGAAAACAAGAATGGAAATGTTGGAGGTGGAGGAGGAGGAGGAAGTGATTGAGACTGGTGTGGGGTACCGGCAGCAGTGGAGGAGCCACGGAGGAGTTGCTATCTCACCAGCACCAGTACATCACAAAGCACTTACATTTATCTTACTCGTCAGTAGGAGAGGGCTTTTATGTGGTTTTTAAAAATAAATAACTCCTTATACTTTTTTCTTGAAAAGATCAACAAGGAGCTCTCCTATCATTCCTTCTGAACCTTAGTTTTGTACTTAAATTTAATGGAAATTAGCGGAAATCAAACAAAACTAATTATTAATAAAAAAAATTCGGCTTAGGGTAACTCATATATTTGGTTACTAACATTCATCATTCATCAGGTTACTCACATCACTTGATTCACCCCTCTAGTCTCCAGCTATTCAGCACTAATATCTCGCAAACACAAGGGCAAGCCATGGGTTGAGGACCAAAGGGCTCCTGGCGCCTAACTTTATCTCCCGATTGGGACGTCCTCCTCCTCCTCTAGTTTTTTGCCTTCTTGTATCATTAGGAAACTTTTTATTCGCATAACTGACCTCTCCCCTTCTATCTCAGCTATCTCCGTATTTTATCCTTCTGACCCAATCTAACAGTTTACTGTGTCAACAGTTTCCTCGAAATAAATCCAAATGCAGACCCTATTGCTTTTCCTTATTAGCTGAAAAGCTGGACAATTTGTTACACGATCAATTCAGCTAGTTTACGACAGTGACTTTTACATTGTATGAGAATCTTCTTTGGTTTTTTTTTTTTTTTTTTTTTTTTTTTTTTTTGATGTCCTGCTTATCTTTTAATGAAACCAAGAGTCAAGTATTGATGATTGTTGTATATCAATACAACACAGAAAGTGTTGTATTGATGATTACTCATTGGAATTTGATTGAAAATAGCAGAAAAAGAGGTTGCGAAAAGAAATTTTCAAAAAGTACTAGACTGGTAAAATTCTACACACATCATCATCAAGATGAACCAGAACCTTGTGGTTCATTCATTCTTAACTAAGCCATTTTAATCCTCAAAATTTTCCAGTTCCTTGTTAGTTGTTGTGAGGTAAATATGACCTGGAAATCATTCTCTTATATCCAGGTTCGACTGAAAGTTTTTATTCTTCTCCATTCACTATAAAATGTTACTCCGGCCCTACCCAGGCTGGGTGAGGTTCATGTGGGTAGCTGATACGATTCCCAGCGAATGGAGGGTAAAACCCCCTCAAGTCTACCTCAAGTCAGGACGTTAAAACCAAATAGAATCAATGGACATGAAAGAAGCCTAGACATTGGATCTGGGCGTCCATATAATCGGACCACCGTGATTTAGGTATCAATAGTCAATACCTATCTCACGGAACGGAATTATGAATTATTACTATAAAATGTGAACTTTTTTCTTCCGCAGGATTCAACGCCATCATCCCGGGATTTCCCTCCTACATGAGGGTAGGAGACGTGAGCCACGGGGTGTACAACTTGCGAATCCGAAACGTGTCTCTCACGGATGATGCCGAGTTCCAGTGTCAGGTGGGGCCGGCTCAGTACCACAAGCCCATCCGTGCCAACGCGAGGCTCACCGTTATAAGTAAGTTCACTTCTTTATCATTACCTACAGCAGGGCTGCCCAACCAGTCGATCGCGGAGTGATTTTGGGTCGATCACGTCCAGAGAGGTGAGATGAGGTTCTAAAAGTCTACACCTAAGTACAAAATGATTATGAACGAGGTTTTCTGGCATCTCACCATCTCACACAAGTGAAAATCCGAGATCTGCTTCTTTAACTCATGAAAATTAAAAGGAGGTTTCGTGACTTCTTGAAATTTTGGATGAATTCTTCATTAAGCCCAGAATGAGCATTGAATCTGTTGATTATCTGAGACTTTATAGTAGATCTTCTTGTGTAAAGGTCGGGCACCCCTGACCTACAGGAACACATATCAGATAGTCCTTTTTCAGAGCTGAGAAGAATTTATTTAACATTAAACTGAGAAAGGATTTTTTGGATAAATTACTGATCCTTATTGCAGAGTGCATTTTATTTATTTGCTAGTTTGGATTTTAGTTTTTCTTTTAGCATGCGAATTCAGGGCTCCTTCAGTTTTCTGACTGACCAAGAAAGCCCTATGATATAGAGAAAAGCTGAAGCTCTAAGAAGTTTGCAGTTTGTGTGACTACTAGACGTCAAATCAAATATTTATGCATTTAATTTCAAAGAGTTCCTTATGTGAATCCCTGCATTGAAATAAATTTAATATCCTTTGCGGACCGCCCAGAGAAATGAAATGGTAACCTACATTTTCAACTGCTGTGAATACCATCGTGAAAAATATTTTACTTCTCTCTGAAACTTGTGGAAAGTACAGCTTTCTTTTCTAAACAGCTGAAAAATTCTTATAATTAAAAAGGAAAGTCTGTAGAAAATAATAAATTATCAAACAACAAAAAAAGGTTTTCTTTATACTTTCCATTTTTCTGCTGAAAGTAATAACTCTTTTTAGCATGAGCATTTGAAACAATACATTGGTAATTAAGTGGAAAGACGAAATGAAATTTGAATTTTTTCCAACTTAACAGCTTGGTGCACTTTCTCACTCGGAATAAAACTCAACCATGTTACTTCTGCTTGTGCCTTTTCAGCACGATTGTGATTGATAATTCTATCTTTCAGCCCACTAGTCGTGTAAAGCGCAGCGTTACTACTTTCAGTCCTACTTCTATCGTGAAAATCAGAAATATGTGATATGTTAGGTAGCACCTAACTTGCTCTTGAGTTTCCATTAGGGGCAAATACCATGTCTAATAAAAATTATCCCTGGACTTGTTGGCCTTTTCCTATTACCATTTTCAAGATGGTATGAAGCCAGGATAGTTAATGAGATACTTACTATTCGTTAATGAGTTACTATTCTGTCTGTAATGTCTGTAGAAATTGAAGACGAAAAATGAGCATTAAGACAGTTTGGTTCCATGCCAAGTATAAAATACCTACTTAAGTAACCAATTCTTCAGATTTCATTCAAAACAAAATCAGACAAATTTTGTCTTGCCAATGATTACAAAGTTGAACATAAGAAACTCATCAGACTCGAAAAGAAAATAAATAAGTTCGTTTCTTTTACTGCAAATGAAAAGTCGACCCTCTTCCTCTCTCTCCCCTTTCTCTCTTTCTCTGTCTCTCAATTTGGTTCCAGCCAGAGGGGTCTAGCTTGAATTAGTCAAAATACAATTACATAAATCAAGAATATTTTGAGATAATATTAATTTTTCTTCTTAAATTTCCCATTTTTTTTTCTCCTTGGCATTTTCAACTTTATCTTCCTCTTTGCTTCCGTTTATGTTCCTTGATATTACTTTACCTATATATCCCTGGTCCCTCCAGCTTATACTTCCATCTCTTTTCATTTGATCCTCTTTATTTCTCATTATTTGAATCGTATGGAAAGATACTCTCTTATTCCAATGTTTCAGGGAATATTGAGTACTTAAATAAATCCGACTTTTTCGACCAAATAATATTTTTACATAGTACATTGTAAAGACAAAAGAGATACTTAAGTGATAGGGGTACTAATTTAATTCGTAACCACTTATATGCATATTTACATAAAAAAAATATTAGAAATTGAATTGAAAGGAAACAATTCATACACACATCAGCTTGAGGAAATAGTATTAACTTGTGCTCTGTTAGAGTATCCCTATTACTTAACCTTTATTCTAAGTGAAGGTTTGAATGTTGTTGCTACATAAGGTTATGTTCAAATAATCAATTGACATATCCTTTTTGAGACTTTCCTATTGTGGTTTCCATTGGTTAGGGCAAGTACTTTATTAAGACTCGATTGGAGCTCTCTGTTCTTTTGTCGGGTTGACAAATTTGCATGTTTGCTTCTTAATGAGCTATGGTTTAGTGCCATAATCCGATTTTGTTCTGTCGCAATATTTATAAGGCTTTAACACCTTTAAATTGGTCATATTACTACAAAATTTACTGACCACTTCCTTATAAATCTTTAAATACTTAAGACGGCCCTTTTATACTATAGTGCCAGTCAAAGTAAGATCAAAATGGTGTCTGTGTGATTCTAATAAAATATTGTAAGAACCTTCCATCTAATGGAGATTCCTAGAAAGAAAAAAAGAAAATAAATAAATAAATAAAAAAACATTCCTACCTATTTAGATCTTTTCAAAACTGCTGGTGTTATGATTATTAAAGGTTTATTAATGTCCGCTATTTTGGAGAATGCATTGATGTTCAGATTTTTAGGAAACATCAGTTTGATTGGCAAATGTAATAGGGAATGTAGTTATGCGATTTTTAATAAAATACTGAAAGCTTTGTTTAAACATTTGAAAAAAAAGTTCATCTCCAACAAGAGCATCTAGGCATTAAAAACATCCATGTTGAATCGATTGAATACATATTTCGCTACAAAATACCCCCTATCAGTTCATTTCGCGTTTGGGTCATTAATAACATAAATATCATGACAGAATGCATTGGGTCGTTCCATTTTAATTATAACATACCTATTCCAACATGAGGAATACACTATACAGGGTGCGCTGGATCACTCATCAACACTAAGTTTGAATGTGCAGTTTAACATTCGACACTTTAGACAGTGTCTTGTTGGCAAAGAACATAGTTCATACCTATTAAATCATTCCTTCAACCATGTCATTGTGGTACAAGCACAATCCTTAAAACAGTATTTACGCTAAAATTGAACCAATAGATGACATTTCTCCTCAGTTTTCAGTAAGGAAAATATTCAGATATTATTGGTTTATAAGTAGGGCTGTCGGCTACAAAAGCTCTTTGACACTGCGACCTTGAATAGATCTTTTGTGACATGAGATCAAAGCTATTAATGTAGCTTAAGATTCTTTTAGGGCTGATTTCGGTAACTTCTTTAGGTGTTAGAATAAAACGTGTTTCAGCGTAAGAGTCTGCTCCACATTCACAGAGAATGTGTTTTGCTGTCTCTGAGGCCTATTTACCCTTCCCAGCAGCTCCTGAGTGTTTTACGAGGATCTCTTTGTTTTGAAGCTTTTCAACAGCTTCTGAGAGATGTTCCTGTTAGTCACCTTATACAACAGGTTCCCCCTGTAGTCTTATTCTTAGCCGAGAGCCACATTCAGATATTAAGAGCGGACATACCTATTACTCGTATATCCTAAGATTTTCTTTGCATGGATTGACACTATCACATACAATAAAACTGCATTACAATTAATAGCTGATAAGTTTTGATACCAACATACATTTAGTTTGAAAATAAATTATACCTTGCAACTTGCAAGGTAGTGCCAAAGGTTTGCAGCTAGTCATAGTAATGGATACAGAAAGTTACTGCCAGTTAAAGTTCTCATATTGCCTATTAATTTGTTCTAGTGACGGCAAACAAGATACCCTGTACAGAAAGCCTACTCAATATTTCATTATTAATATGAGGTTGAATTTTTGTTTGAGCATAGGAAAATATGTATCTATTTTTTTTCAATGAAAATTCTCATTTTTCATACAACCTCTCACCCAGAAACAAATTGTGGATGTGATACGATCAGCCCCCACCATTCCTTTGACCCTTGCCTGGCCCCCCTGCCCCCTGCTCGCCCATTGACCTCCCTTATCAGGAATTTCACTAAATAATCTGTGCTGTCCATCTAATTCGTAGGCCCAATTAATAATTACGATGCAATAACTCAAGAGCTGAAGAGACCAGGCTCGTATCCTTTCCACAATTCTTTCTGTTGAATTTTCGAACTGTCGCGGTCGGGATGAAAATGGTACAACTTTCATTCAGAAGCGAGCGCGTTAGATCACTTAACGTCCGTCTCTCTCTGTCTCTCTTTACTATTTTGTTGATAAATATATTCTGCATACAGGATCAGCAATTCAGCATTGATTAGTTTTACTGTATCAGCACAGCCCTACTGCTCCTGGCTGATGGATTTTCCATCACGTACCTACACTACCTACAGCTTTTAAATAATCCCCCCCTCTCTCTTTTCCTCCTACCCTTTTATCCTATCTGCTTGAATTAAAAAAAGCTTAATTAAAGTACATCCACTTCGTGATTTAATTTAAAACAAAAACCTATAGCTATGTATGTATCATGTACCACTACGTAAAAGGGAAAAATAGACATTCATTTTTATACTATTGAAACAGACATAATGTTTTATTATTGTGTTTTGTTTTTTTTTTCATCATAAAAAGTTTGGAAAGGAAAAAATTGGTCAAAAATCATGGAAATTCCGTACAAGAGAATCATGTAAATCTGTCTAAAATTTATTGACCTCAAACAAACTTGAATGGGTCACTAAACTTGCAACTTGCAATTAGAAAGGAAGAAGGAAGTGATTAGTGAATGACCGTTTCTATATACAGTATGTTTCAGAAAAGGTGGCCACCCCCTCGTAACTTTTGAACGCGACGGAATTTTTCAATTCTGTAAAGTCCTAAGTATAGGAAGTGCCCTATGGCCCATCCTGTGGTCATATTTATTTTTGGCCCCGGTCGGTCCTTCCGGCTTTTAGGCCATATTTTTTCATTTTTCTCGAGAATTTTAAATGGAATGCTATATTTTTTATTCCTGTTAATTAAAGTCCAAGTTAGGCTGAGTATAATAAGCTTTTAAAATTTTCAAAAACATAATCAGGGGCGGAGCTAGTAGGGTGCAAGGTTCAAAACTGTTACACGCTGTATTTCAGCGTTAGTTAGATTTTTTAGTACTTTTTTTATTTTCATAGGTTCAAAATATTGTTTTACACCATATGAAATCAAAAAAATATTCTTGTTTACATGTAATCAGGGTCATAGTAAGGTTTTTGTAAGAGTACTTTTTTTCTCACGTCAATTTTTCCGTAAATTCATGGTGTTCTCGAAGTTGGCATTTTTAGAGGTGAAAGTCTGCAGTGACATATGTTTTTTATGCTTGAAATCGAAAGAAAACTTAACGGAGAAGCGATTAAGATCATAAAAAAATCCAATACGAAATTCACCCACTTTACCGGACACTGTCGTGAAAAAACTAACAGGTTAAATGGCTTTTTTTATGATCTTAATCGCTTCTCCGTTAAGTTTTCTTTCGATTTCAAGCATAAAAAACATATGTCACTGCAGACTTTCACCTCTAAAAATGCCAATTTCGAGAACACCATGAATTTACGGAAAAATTGACGTGAGAAAAAAAGTACTCTTACAAAAACCTTACTATGACCCTGATTACATGTAAACAAGAATATTTTTTTGATTTCATATGGTGTAAAACAATATTTTGAACCTATGAAAATAAAAAAAGTACTAAAAAATCTAACTAACGCTGAAATACAGCGTGTAACAGTTTTGAACCTTTCACCCTACTAGCTCCGCCCCTGATAAGGTTTTTGAAAATTTTAAAAGCTTATTATACTCAGCCTAACTTGGACTTTAATTAACAGGAATAAAAAATATAGCATTCCATTTAAAATTCTCGAGAAAAATGAAAAAATATGGCCTAAAAGCCGGAAGGGCCGACCGGGGCCAAAAATAAATATGACCACAGGATGGGCCATAGGGCACTTCCTATACTTAGGACTTTACAGAATTAAAAAATTCCGTCGCGTTCAAAAGTTACGAGGGGGTGGCCACCTTTTCTGAAACATACTGTATAGTGAATTGACCAGAAATGGTCAACGAAAAACGAACGCGAAATACCTTAAAAAGTCTTTTAGAATTACCAACCAAATCGGAAAAAGTGGATACGTCGTGACACCGGATTTGTGACGTCATATTTACCTACCTAGTTGGATTTTCAGTCTAGACGTTCGATAGAGCCAATAAAAGAAAGGTGCAAGTGATCCATTCTTTAACTTTGGAGGTGCGTTGACATGATTTACATGTATATATTGTACAATACATTGCAACATCTTACTGGATACACCACTACACCAATGACGTCATCAGAGGAAACCACTGATTGTTTCCTCTGTTGCAGTAATTCCACAATTGAAATGAAATAACTTGAACAATTTGGAATAATTTATATCGGTCAAACCCATAGCATTCAGAGTTGAGGAGTAGGCGGGGGTGGAGGGTGGAGGTGCTGTGTTAATGGACTGCTGGCACTTGTTGGAAGTGTGGAGGTGTGGAGACTTTGCATTACTGACGAGCGGACATTAATTATTATTGAACGCATTAACGCGGAGGTTCATCAGGGTGAATTTGGGTTTGCATTTCAGTTCCTTTCTCTCTCTGTGACCACCTCCCTCTCTCCCACTTGCTTCTCTCCCCTCCTCTCCTACTCGTACCCTTCCCCCTCACGTGAAAATCACTCCCTCTCTCCTCTCTCATTCCCACACATCACGTGTACTCGACTTACCCACCTTCTTTGAACTTATGCTTGCTAAGAATTCAAGTGGGTTGACCAATAACGTGTCATTTTGAGTGGACGTGTTCTTTGAACATAAATTTGATTCTACAGGATTATAGAAAGAATACGAGATTAAAATGAGGAGATTAAATTAAAATAGAGAGAAGAAGGAGAGGGAGTGAAAATGAGCGAACGATTTTAGATAAAAAGGTACAAAAAATTAAATTCTACAAAGATGAAAAGCGAAGATTAATAAAACCTTCTCCTTCCACAATTAGGGCAAATAGTATGCCGTTACAATACCACTAATAACGTCCAATTAGAATACCTTTGTCTTATCCATCTCACGTCCCCCCCACGGGGGGAGACCGCAGTAAATGAAAGAGGTTGTTCACCTCCGTCTTGCGAAATGATTGTGAAAGGTAAAGGTAAGAGAAATGAACAGGACAAGAGAAGAAAACCTCACAGAGGAGAATTTCAGAGTAAGAAATAACGTAGAACCAAGAAGAAGAAGGAAGAATGTTTAAAGAAATAGAGGGTGTCTTCAGAATATTTTCCCTGAGTTTCAGAACAACAGAGAGTACAGAGACATTTTTGCCAACTGTATACGTAGTGTCTGGCTGGGAGCGTTAAGGGAGAAGACCAGTGTCTCGCTAGAGGACTATAAACAGAGAACAGACTATCCAACCCTTACAAGCCAGACTAGATTGCAGTTTCCTAAGGCTTTAATGGTTTATAAAGAAGAGTCCAAGTCCTCATGATCGCACATAGAAATAGGTGGTTCAGGACGAGCCAACTTAGAAATAAAGTTGGCTTGAGACCATCATTCCCCCCTCCAGCTGCAGCCAAGCTGGCTACAACAACAAACTGTATACGTACACACTCTCCTAAATGTAAGAATATTTTCGTTTGAGAAAGAGATACAGTTTTATTGTCAAATTTTAACCTATATTGGGTTGGTACCAGCCAAAATGCTACGATAAACTAACCAATAGAAGATGGCGACTGAAGAAAGAGGTAATTATTTTTGTATTTCCTTTCATGTTGAAGAACACGCCACACACCCTATGAAATTCCGCTACAAAGTTACACCAGGTTTGCTCCGAAAAATTCTCTTTGTCCGCTTTCGCATGGAAGGTAACATAGTTTAGCTACTGTGGTTTTCTGAATAATGCAAGAAATATGGTAAAGAAGGAAAAGTGGAACCTTACACGGTCAGCAAAATTGTCACAAATCTGAAATTATTCTATTTAGGTCAACAAGTGTACTCTGGGAAATACTGGATGGGTTGATCAGGAGTATTTGAAATTTGAATCCTCATTGAAACTTTAGAAAGAAAAGTTGGAATAGAACGTGACCATAAGTGGTCACAGTACCTAGTACCATAGTACCTACTCAGCGAAGGTGGCACCTTGAAATCAGTTGTCATCCGCTCACTTAAATTAAGTAATGTTCAGCGTGGTGAGGACATGGATTGGTGAACATTCTGGTTTAGAATCCACCTATGGTCAATCATCATGGCAATCCATAATCTGTTATTCTGTTGGCAATTCCCTGCCCCACATAGACTGGGTAAGGGTAATTTCAGTACCTATTTAGGTTGTCGGCCCAGCGAATGGTTGGTAAAAAAACCCGTCGTGATATGACCCTTTCATTAGAAGAGATGTAAAACTGGTTAAACCTAAAAAAAAAAAAGAAAAAAAAGAAGAACATAAGGTCATGATGAAAGAGGTGAATAAAGAGGTATGTATCAATATTTTGGCTAGGTGGTTTTGTTCATTTATATATATTTTTTCTTGGTCTTTTGAAATGATAAACTATTTGATTTGCACGAGCCTTTGGCCAGGAAGCTATATTATGAGGGAGGGGGGTATCTTCACTGTTTAATCTACCTAGACCCAAAACCCGAAGTCAGGTTTGACACACAGCTTATTGGGGAGGCTGATAGCTGACATCTCGACCTTGTATCTATAGCAGAAGGTAAAAAAAAAAGACGAAGAGACAAGTGCAGGACTTTCATAGCTCCAGTGGATTCTGTTTCACAGAGACCTGTTCAATGTGAAATTGGATACTAGTGAAAAGCTGGAGTTTTTCCTCATGACTGTTAGTATATCTGGCAACACTGTAACAGATATCAACATTCGAGCTAACCTGTAAAATGTCGTTGTTAGAAAATACATCCTGAACTGGACACATGGCTTTTCCTGGAGTCTTGTCACCTAGTTAATCAATCATTGTGTTCTCATTTATTTAAATAGTTTTCTTATAGTAGAAACTTACATGGTGTCAGGTGTGTGTACGTTGTACACAGGTGTAACACAATGGTGAAACCGGAAGAGACCGCGGAAAGTTCTAATTCCAGAGGAACAACCATGCCAGCTTCCTTGACCCTCAAACTAAAAGGACTTACAGGTGCACAACAGCATGAAAACTGGAAAATGTTCAAGTTCCAGTTCTCCAACTACATGGTGGCCACAAACCAGGACGGTCTTCAAGAGGAGAGAAAAATAGCAATACTTTTGCATCTCCTAGGAGTAGAAGTTGTGAATATCTACCAAGCATTCAACGTTCCAGCCGGAAAAAAGCTCTCAGATGTAATCAAGTTATTCGATGACTACTTCTCCCCCAAGAAGAATTTGTCTCTGGAGAGAAATGTCTTCCTCTCAAGACATCAGCAACCGGGAGAATCACTTGAAAATTTCTACACCACCTTAAAAAATTTGTCTTCAACATGTGAGTTGGGGAACCTACAAGATTCTCTCACAAAAGATATGTTTATTTTAGGTTTATTACCTGAAAACTCTCACATAAAAGAGCGCCTTTTAGAAGAGGGCGACTCCAAGACATTAGCTCAAGTTTTTGATGTGGCCAGGACAATTGAGATGTCAAGAGAAAAGTCATCAAATGTGTTTTCTTTGTTAAACAAGTCGAAAAAGCAGAACTACAAGCCAAGTAAGCAGTTTAGTTCCAGTTTCAAGTGTCATCATTGCGGATATTCCCATGCAGCCAACAAGTGTCCAGCAGCCCGAGCCTCGTGCAATTCATGTGGCAAGTTGGGGCACTACGCCAAGGTGTGCAAGAGGAGAGTTCAAGTGAATCAAGTTCACTCAGTAGAAAATAAAACTGAAGTGTGTCCAGATAGCCATCAATTTCATTGGAGCCATCAATCAGGATAACAGCCAGTGGAAAACTTTAGTGCAGGTAAATGATAAGCTGCTAACAATGAGTATTGACACAGGGGCTGAAGCAAATGTTATGAGCCTTGACAGTTTTAAGGAGACTGGGTTGCCTTTGTCCAGTATTAAACCAACTGGATGTAAACTCACAGCCTACGGAGGCTCAGATATCCCTGTGTTAGGACATTGTATTGTACTGTGTATAGCAAATCATATTAAATTACCTGTTAGGTTTTTTATTTGTGAAAAAAATCAACCTACTGTGTTAGGTAGCGTTGCATGTGAAAAATTTAAATTAATTAAAAGAGTTGGGTCTATTTTTGAAAGTTTTGAAAACCAGTTTGGTTCATATGCAAAACTGATGTCATCTTATGGTGATTTGTTCAATGGTTTAGGGTGTCTCCCAGGTCATGTAAGGATAGACTTGCGGGAAACTGCAGTTCCCCAGGTGGATCCTCCCAGGAGAGTTCCATTCAAGTTAATAGATGCTTATAAAGCTGAACTTGACAGAATGGTTCAAATGAAAGTAATTGAAAAATTAGAAAAACCAACTGAATGGTTAAATTTAATTGTTTTAACGGAAAAACCAGATCACAGCCTTCGGGTTTGTCTTCACCCGCAGCCATTGAACCGAGCTATTATGAGATCACAGTATCAGTTGCCTACTATTGAAGATTTTAGATCTAAATTAGCTGGGACAAAGTATTTTTCAAAATTAGATGCCAGTACGGCCTTTTGGTCTATGAAGTTAGATGAGCAAAGCTCAGACTTATGTGCCTTTGGTACTCCGTGGGGAAGGTTTCGATTCCTTCGTCTACCATATGGACTAAATTTAGCTCCTGAAAAATTCCACCAAAAAATGGTTGAATGTCTTGGTGATATTGAAAATGTTCAATGCTATATTAGCCCAGGCAAATTAGTGCTCTAGCGGCAAAAAATTGCTCAATAGCTGGAAATCGTTTTAAACCCTTAAAGGGGTCCTGAATAATGGGTATATGAGTTTGCGACGGATTTTAGGTTGTGCTTCCGAGTTTAGGGCCTAAATAGTGCAAATGTTATGCACTTTTTTTAAAATTGCGCTTATAACTCAAAATGTATTTATTCTACAGAAAATTTTACTCAGTTCTTATCTAAGGAGCATAAAATTGTGCGTCTAATGACGTTTGAATCATTAAAATAAGTTAAGCCGTTCAGCCACAATCGCTCCTCAAAGATGGGTGATTTTTTCAAACGTAGCTCAAATTTTGAAAATTCTCAAATTTGAACGCCTGTAAGTCAAAAAAGACTGCACCAATTGAAAAATTTAATAGAATCAAACTTGTAGAAAATGTAATTTTAAGTAAAATACTGTTTGAAATTTGAAATTTTCTCACTCCAGTGCTGAGATATGAATTTTAAACCGAAAGAGTTCCTAGCGCCAAATTTTCGCTAAGGCAGTGCAACGCAAAAAACTTCGTCCGAACTCTAAAATTATCACATTCTTACAACTTTTCAAGCAAAACTGAACGTGATCTATTGAATTCAGTTGAATAAGTAATTTAAAATTTTGAGAAACTTGCACTGAATTTTACCAAGATCTTTACTGAACATGTGATTTCAAGACAGCAGGCACACTATGGAGGATGTAACTTGTTTTATGTGCGGGAACATTGTGCAAGAAGGAATATTAATAATATAATAATAAAAATGCATTTTCTTTGTGTTGTTATGTCACAATTATAGTGGGTAGCGCCGAATCATAGAACTTTGCCAGTTTAATTTACAATATCTTGTATTATTTGTGTGCCTATGATTCAGCCACTGGTCGCTGCTTCACATCAAAGCAGCTACTCTTTTTTCCTCACGACTCACGAAGTATGAGTAGACCCCGAACATCCAATTACAAAGCAGAAAAAAATCCCATCCCGCTGGGAATTGAACCCAGGTTACCATGCGTGCAATGCCTAGCGCGCTAACTCACTCGGCTACAGTGACTACAACATATTAAAGGAAAAGATAGAGGAATATTAAAGGAAAAGTCACTTCGAATATTCATTGAGGACAGCAGGAGGAGAAATGATGGGCATCACACGTGGTTACAGACTAAGAAATCTGTTATACTTCACGAGAAGTGTCGCAAAGGTGTGTCTACACGAAGGAGTCAAACACTGTAAAGGCCGAAAAAGAAGCAAGAAACGGAAGCCGTGTGACAAGAGGCCGAGAGGAAATACCAAAATTCAACTTCAAGGAGCTCTGCATCTACTGTGGAAAAGATATGGAGGTTATGGGTACTAACGACTTCTTAGGAGTGAACCACTTTTTAGTCTCACCTCGGCAGTATAAACAAGGTAATTTCTATTCTATTCTATTCTACCCCCCCCCCATGGCATAGAACGTATCATCCCCCCCCCCATGGCATAGAACGTATCATGGCCATCAATGGTATCCATTTTTATATCGGCGTTGTCATATACGAATTGAGTTAATGATTTTTTAGTGATGATAAGGCCATGATACGTTCCATGCTATGGGGGGGTATTCAGTGCTTCACTACTAAGAAGTCGTTAGTACCTAGAACCTCCATACTGAAGGTGAAATCAATCCCACTAGTGACCAGTTTGAGCGAACTCTCCCTGTTCACGCCATGTGACTACAGTTTGAATTGCCTCCAAACTTACCCCGCGCTTATCACTCGATCTCTACGCCCCTAACTGTTAGAGATAACACTTCGATAACAGATGATAGGCATATCATATGATCTTACAAAGAAATCCAGAGATTCGGTACGATAGATTGGGAACGACGATGCCTCGTTCAGATTGTAACAACCAGTGGTCATGCGTCTTCTCTCCTTCCTCGATCTACCACCTTTGATCCCCTTCTAAGTAAGTACTTGATACAAGTACTCAAGGTAAGACCATCCAATCTCATTTCGTAGTAGTAGTTTATTTCTTCCTTTTATCTTTCCGTGTAAATTTAATACTCTTTAATACCTACACCTTTCGTAGTAGCGTTATTGAACCAGCGGCCTTTTCTTCGTTAAACCCCAGTAACTGGGAAACTTAGATCTTTCGGCTTCAAAGCCCCAGTTACTACATTAATTCACTCCCCTCGTCCAGATATACCTTGAGCTGCATCAGGATCCATAGATGGGCGTGAATTAAAGAACATACCACGACAAGAATCGTACTTGCCTTCAGCGGCTACGAGGTCTGATTCAGTTGCCATTCTACGCAATACCACCGTCCCCATTTCATCTCCTCTGGCAATTACAGAACCTTTAATTTTTTGCATTATTTCTTGTGTCTGAATTTCACGCACTGTTTCACGTCTATGAAGAGGAAGCTTTTTCTGTTTAGCCTTGAAGCTTTCAGAGGCATCTTTTCCACAGTAGAAGCAGAGCTCCTTAAAGTTGAATTTCGGTATTTCCTCAGGGCCTCTTGTCACACGGCTTCCGTTTCCTGCTTCTTTTTCGGCCTTTACAATGTTTGACTCCTTCGTGTAGACACCTTTGCGACACTTCTCGTGAAGTATAACAGATTTCTGAGTCTGTAACCACGTGTGATGCCCATCATTCCTCCTCCTGCTGGCCTCAATGAACGTTCGAAGTGACTTTTCCTTTAATATTCCTCTATCCGCTCCTTCTTGCAGAATGTTCCCGCATATAAAACAAGTTACATCCTCCATAGTGTGCCTGCTGTCTTGAAATCACATGTTCAGTAAACAGATCTTAGTAAAATTCAGTGCAAGTTTCTCAAAATATTTAAATTACTTATTCGACTGAATTCAGTCGAATAAGTAATAACTGAATTTGCTTGAAAAGTTGTAAGAATGTGATAATTTTAGAGTTCAGACGAAGTTTTTTGCGTTGCACTGCCTTAGCGAAAATTTGGCGCTAGGAACTCTTTCGGTTTAAAATTCATATCTCAGCACTGGAGTGAGAAAATTTCAAATTTCAAACAGTATTTTACTTAAAATTACATTTTCTACAAGTTTGATTCTATTAAATTTTTCAATTGGTGCAGTCTTTTTTGACTTACAGGCGTTCAAATTTGAGAATTTTCAAAATTTGAGCTATGTTTGAAAAAATCACCCATCTTTGAGGAGCGATTGTGGCTGAACGGCTTAACTTATTTTAATGATTCAAACGTCATTAGACGCACAATTTTATGCTCTTTAGATAAGAACTGAGTAAAATTTTCTGTAGAATAAATACATTTTGAGTTATAAGCGCAATTTTAAAAAAAGTGCAAAAAATTTGCACTATTTAGGCCCTAAACTCGGAAGCACAACCTAAAATCCGTCGCAAACTCATATACCCATTATTCAGGACCCCTTTAAGGGTTTAAAACGATTTCCAGCTATTGAGCTATTTTTTGCCGCTAGACCCCATTTTAGCACTAATTTGCCTGGGCTATATTGATGATTTACTTATTTTTGGTAGAACTAAAGAAGAACATGACATTGTTTTAATAAAAGTGCTTGACAGGATTAGGAAAATTAATCTTAAGTTGAATTTTAAAAAATGTTTAATAGGACAACAGAAAATTACTTTCTTAGATCAAACTTTTCAATGTACAGGTATGTCACCTGATCTTACTAAAGTTGAGGCAGTAGAAAAAATGCCAGAACCAAAAAACTTAAAAGAATTACAAAGATTTTTAGGAATGATTAACTATCTATCTAATTATGTGCCTAATATGTCCAATAATTGTGTCAATCTCAGAAAACTTTTGAAAAAAGATACAGTATGGTTTTGGGATACAGTTCATAAAAAAGAATTTAATGATCTTAAACTATCTCTTTGCAAGGCACCTATTTTAACTTACTTTGAAGTACATAAACCTATGGTGCTTACAGTTGATAGTTCTCAATATGCAGTAGGAGCTTGCTTATTACAGGAACATAAGCCAGTAGCATATGCTTCTAAGTCCTTAACTGAGACACAGAAAAGATGGGCACAAATAGAAAAAGAGCTATTTGCTATTTGGTTTGGATGTTTTAAGTTTCATCAATATGTGTACGGGCAGCACATACTGGTGGAAACTGATCATAAGCCTTTGGTTACTTTGTTTAAAAAACCCCTTGGTGACATTCCTAATAGATTACAAAGAATTATGTTAAAACTTCAACTTTATGATCTAAAAGTAGTATATAAAGCTGGAAAAGAGATGTACGTGTCTGACACTCTCTCACGAGCTGCTCTGCCTGAGAGTTGTAATGAGTTTGATGAAATGTTACATGAAGAATTGGCTGTTCATTCAAATATGTTTTTAAGAACTCTTAATGCAACAGATGCTAAATTAGCTGAAATTAGTGAAGCTACAAGGAATGATAGTGTTTTGATACAAGTCAAAAAGTTCATTTTGTCTGGTTGGCCAAATTATAAAAATTTAGTACCTAAAAGTGTACTACCATTTTACCCTTATCGTGGGGAATTACATACATGTAATGACATAATATTTAAAGGATCTTGTATTGTAATACCTTCTAGTTTGCAAAGTAACATGCTAAAAAATATGCATTCATCTCACATGGGATATAATAAAAATAAGAATTTTGTGAAAAATGTAGTTTTTTGGCCATCACTTTATTCTAACTTGAGAGATTATATCATAAATTGTGAAACATGTAATAAGTTTAAACCTAATAATAATAAGGAACCTTTAATACCTCATGAAGTTCCATCACATCCTTGGGAGAAGGTGGGTGTGGATTTGTTTGAGTTTGATAGACATCACTATCTGATAATAGTAGATTATTATTCAAAATTCTTTGAGACAGTATTGCTTTATAGTACAAATAGTGCATCCATAATCTCACATTTCAAAAGTATTTTTTCAAGACAAGGGGTCCCAGCCCAGTTAATTTCTGACAGGGGTCCTCCCTTTAGTTCCAATGAATTAAATAAATTCTACAAGGATTGGAATATTAACCATCATTGTTCATCGCCTTATTGGGCTAGATCTAATGGTTGTGTGGAACAAACAGTCAAATTAGTAAAATCAACTCTTGTGAAATGTAAAGATTCTGGAAGTGACCCGTACATAGCTCTGCTTCATTTAAGAAACTCTTGTGGAGATGGTCAAGAACCACCATCAAAATTGTTAAATGCTAGGCTTCTTAGGACTAACTTACCTATTGTTAAAACCCAGTTAAAAACAAAACCTGTTAGTTTTAAGCAGTTTTGGAATAATAGAAAAAAGTGTATGACTAACATGAAAAAATATTATGATAAAGGTACTAAAAATTTATGTAAATTTAAACTTAATGATAATGTTTTGTTTCAAAAGAAACCTGGTGATGTTTGGTTACCAGCTACTGTTAGTAAATTGCCTAGTCAATTAAATTCTAAAAGAGCCTATGAAATAACAACTAAAGATAATTCAAAATATATCAGAAATAGAATTTATTTGAGGAAGGGCATAATAGAAAAAAATGAGATAAATAAGGAAGATGATAGTGTGGATTTCTCAGTACATCGAGGATGGCTTTGAGAAAAACAAGGTAACAGGTGTTGCCTTCATTGATTTGAGTTCAGCGTACGACACTGTCAACCACAATCGCCTATTCCACAAAATATATAACTTAACGAAGGATTTTACACTCACCCGTCTTGTCGAATGCATCCTCCAAAACAGAAGATTCTATGTATCATTTCAGAACAAAAACAGCCGCTGGAGAGATCAGAAAAATGGACTGGCACAAGGGAGCGTCTTGGCGCCAATGCTGTACAACATCTACAGTAACGATCAACCTAATGTCCCACCAACTAGACAGTTCAGATACGCCGATGATTCTGCCATTGTATCACAAGCAGACACCTTTGAGGAAGTTGAAAATCAACTGACTATTACTCTGAATGTTCTCTCTAAATATTTCAATGACAACCATCTTAAACCAAACCCCCAAAAAACCCAAGTGTGTGCCTTCCACTTGAAAAACAGAGAGGCCAACAGGTCATTAAACATAACATGGCAGGGTCAACATCTAGAACATTCACCATCACCTAAATACCTCGGTGTCAAGTTAGACAGAACCCTTACTTTCAAACAACATTGTGAAAGTACAAAACAGAAGGTTATGTCTAGGAACAATATAATCAGAAAACTCACTGGAACAAAATGGGGAGCGGATCCAAGCGTCCTAAGAACATCAGCTCTAGCTTTATGTTCATCTGCAGCAGAGTATGCGGCGCCAGTATGGAGAAATTCCGCTCATGCGAAAAACATTGACGTCGCAATCAATGAGTCAGTCAGAATCATAACCGGATGTTTAAAACCTACACCCTTAAGCAAACTCTATCCGATAGCGGGAATTGCCCCACCTGTAGTCCGCCGTCAAGTTGCTGCAGAAATAGAAAGGGGAAAACAGAAGAATGACCCTAGACACGTAATGTATGGTTACCATTCGCCATTAAGAAGACTGAAGTCCAGAAAGAGTTTTATAGCCACAACACAAGAAATTGAAACAGCCCCTAGTACAAGAAGAATAGAACTCTGGAAGATCATAGCACCCGAATCCCCATTTGATCTCAACGAAAATATTTCAAAAGGAGCTGATCTACCCTTTCCAACATGGAAAAGTTTGAATCGGTTGAGAACAGAAGTAGGTCGCTGTGCATACAACATGGTTAAATGGGGGTTTGAGGCAAATGATAAATGTAAATGTGATGAAATCCAAACCATGGAACACCTTCGTACCTGTCCAAAACTTGAAACAACATGTACATACCAGGACTTGATCAACGCAGACCAGAAGGCAATACTAGTAGCTAAGCATTGGCAAAATACAATATAATGGTTTTTTGATGATTGTTGGATACGTAAATAATAATAATAATAATAATAATAGTGTGGAAACCCATCCAACCTTAAATGAGTATTTGCACTCTTTTCTTCCTGATACTCTTCTCATTAGTAGTGAGGTGTCAGATCAGTTGGATCAGATTCCTGTACAGTTAGACTCTGTACAACCAGAAGATGTATCTAACATACCTCCTGGTGTCACTGAAACGGAAGTAGTACAATCAGAATCATCTGAGTTAAGCTCAGAAGAGATTTTAGAATCAACTGTCATTCTTGATTCTAGTGAGGAATCATTTCATGACATTAGTTATGAAGATCCTAATGATCCTGACTGGACACCTTAATAACTGAGAAAGTATTGTGGAAATGGGCTTGTTTTTAATTCCCCATTTCACAATCTCTAAATTGTATAGTGTTGTGGAAATGGGCTTGTTTTTAATTCCTCATTTCACAACCTGTTGCTCTTTTCATTTTCTTTTATAAAAAAGGGAACATGTTAGTATATCTGGCAACACTGTAACAGATATCAACATTCGAGCTAACCTGTAAAATGTCGTTGTTAGAAAATACATCCTGAACTGGACACATGGCTTTTCCTGGAGTCTTGTCACCTAGTTAATCAATCATTGTGTTCTCATTTATTTAAATAGTTTTCTTATAGTAGAAACTTACAATGACCACCACATTATTCCCAGGCTATTCTAATTATACTTCTCCCAGGCCGGGAGTCAGGACGGGGAGGGGGGGATAGTTATAATTCTTGTTCTCTTTCAGGGCAAAAGTTTCATCTGCAGGCTGCGAGATGAAATAAAAATCCGAGGAAAAAGTTGATGAATATCCGTAATTCTTATAGATAGCAAAGGTCCTGGGTCATTTTTTTAAAACTTCTCTCATAGAGCCTGCTGAAAAGTTATAATAGAATGTTAGGAACGTTTTGAAAAGAAAAATATGAATATGCCTTTTTCTCTACCCAAGGAACAAGTCAAGTTAATAGCAGTTAATCAACATTTCGTATGGGTATGGACATTCCACAGATTACGCTTTAATAAGTTTTACTGAAAAGAAAAATTACTTTATTTTCTTTTGAAGAAAGTTGAAAAGATGAAGAATCTCTTGAAGTTTTTAAAATATATCTTAGCAAAGAAAATGAAGAAAGCCAAGGATAATTCTATGAGCATGATTCTAGGGTGCTTGGATTAGAAACCCTTTCTGTAATTTTATGGTTTTGAATGATGTACGTGGTTGTATGATTGAAAATCCATTCAGCACAGTTCACTACTGAGGAAGGGAGCTCATAGTCGTCTGGACTGAACGATCCCTTGGAACATTAAGTGCATCCTGGGTCCAGCCATTTCCCTCAGAGGCAAAGGCTCTCTCACAGCTAGCCATTCCAATAAGTTGGAAGTTACACTCTCTGGATTGCACACACTTGAAGTTTATACGGCGCATAAACGCTGCTGTTATGATGTATTAAAGTAAAATGGTTATGATATCAAGAAACAATAATCATAAAAAGTAAAGTCCATTGCTTGTGCACGTTGAGGAAGTAATAGGAAAATCCAGACTGCAGTCTATCCCCTGTTTCATGAGAGTACGCGAGTCCTCTTTGAACAAGCACATTTCTTCTTCAGAGAATAACACTCTCAGACTCACATGAAGAAGAACTATTCAAAATGAAAGCTCTCACATACAGATGAGTACCTGAATTAGTTGTAAAACTTTTATAAAATAATATCTGTGAGCAGTTTAAATTTAAAAACTCATTATGTACTGTTTCATGTAGTTCTCTAAAGTTTTGGAAATAGAGCAGTACAGTTTTTATGGTCCCAAAGTTATTTATTTTAGAATTTCCCCGATTTAAAACAGTCCGGAGCTGTAGAGTTCGAAACTACTTTCCTGTTTATAAATACTTAATTTTGGTCGTGCTCTAGTCAAGTAATATTCAGATTTCAGGTGTCTGTCTGAATATATTATTATATGCTCATAGATATTTCATATGAGGGACTGTCTCCCTTCACTCATACTCGTATATCTTTTGTTCATTCGTGCGTCTGGCAGGATTTTATTTTCAGATTGGAAAATAGGGGAAACAAGAAAACGAATTTGTCATTCAGCTCGCATAAGAAAATATATAAGCTCGGCGCTAATAACACAAATATTGGATATGAGATTTCTCCTCGCTCGCTCCCTATCTGTCCTTCCCACCCTCTCTCTTCCTTCCCCCTCCCCCCTCCAAGCTCTCTCCTCTCGAATAGCAATGCAACTGTAGAATGCATAATCTTCCGGAATGTATTGAATTGCATCCTGTCTCCGTTTTCTATTGAAGGAGTATTGGTAGATATAAATATAATGCACATTGCTTGATTTGGTTGGATGTTCATGGCATCTCTTCATTCGAAATTTCCAACAAAACCAAATACTTTTTATAGGATACATAATTCTGTAAAATTGCCTCGTAAAACTGCTTCAATATCCACTCGTCATCAAGGGAGCAGCTATTATTGTACACATGGAAAGTTTCACTGTTCCAGTACCCTTAGCATGACACGGCAGCAACCTGCAAACCAATGAAGAAACACAAGAACCTTATTTTAACAATTTCTTTTGAAGTACGATGAAATTCAAGTTAAATTCTGCATCTCGAGAATTAAGTGGGATATCAATTTTATTGAATGAATGAAAACTTCACAAAAACAGAAAGTAAGAGGCATCATTTTCCAAGGATTCAAATGAAGAATAATATTGTACAGAAGGATATCAAGAGCAGAAGGGGAACATGAAAGAAAGAACGAAAATTAAGAAACGGTTTTTTCTGTCATGACAATCTGAAAGCAATAAGTCGAAATGCTTCATATTCAGGGTGCTCTAATGTAAAGTTTCCCATAAACAACTAACTTTCGTGTTGCTAACAACAGAACAGTGTAGCTCGATGAGATGTTTAAAAAAAATGAACTTGATAAGAGATATTAAAAAAAGGTTGTCATATTTGTGTTAATCCCTTTCGTGATATGACAACTACTCAAAATTGCTTTGCTAAAACTACGCTGAAACCGGGACTTGAACCACCGACCTCCACGTTACAAGACCGCCGACTTATCGATCAAGCTACTGAGATCGGTTTGATAAGAGATATTTATAACACTTTAACAATTCTAAGAATAGTGTTCTGTGCTCTATCCACTTTTATAGTTTCACTAGCATACGCCTTACCCCATATTACAAGTCCATATTCAATAATTGATTGAATCAGTGCATAGTATAGCATTTTTTTAATATTAATTGAAGCCATGTTTTTAAGTTTAATGAAGATGGATGAGATATAGCGTATTTTACTAGCAATATTTAGTATGTGTTGTTTGAATTTAAGGTGTTGATCAACAATAAAACCATATCTCTTATCATTTACGAGATATTTGCACGAGCTGTAATACATCCTTAATTCCTTATGTAGTCACTGTGGCAGAGCGAGTTAGCGCGCTAGGCATTGCACACATGGTGACCTGGGTTCGATTCCCAGCGGGGGAGGATTTTTTCTGCTCTGTACTTGGATGTTCGGGGTCCACTCATACCTCGTGAGGAAAAATGAGTAGCTGCTTTAATGTGAAGCAGCGACCAGTGGCAGAATCTTAGGCAAAAAACAATACAAGATATTGTAAATTAAAGTGGTAAAGTCCTATGATTCTGCGCTACCCACTAAAATTGTGACATAATAACACAAAGAAAAAGCATTATTATTATTATTATTATATTATTTATAACACTCAAAGAGTCCCCATCACATCAAAGTATGGAAGAAGATATTGGGTAAATTCTATCTCATTGTATTCGATACACTTTGTGCAAAATTGATTTAAATAATCAAACATTTGCACTGCCTTCCGTGCATTGCCCTTACTACAGAAGAAAACATTTCAATTTAAATATAATTACATAAAGGTGCATAAGTTCAAACCGTCTTTCAGGAATAGTTGATTATGTTTGAGGAATCACCCTGTATTGCAGGGCTGAAAAGGGAGTTTTTTTTGCCGAGTCAAGTTTTTATTTTTAATTCTGCATAAAACAAATAAAAGCTCCAATGATCGCTTTCGGATGCTAAGTTTTAAAAAATGTCAAAGAATTCAGAGTGAAAAGACAAGCCTGCTCAACCGTTGGCGTTATACCTCCGAAAAAGAAACACTTTAAGAAATTGAATAAATAAAATGTGTCTTTTTCCAGGTCCTACTTTTCACCGTAACAAATTTCAACACGGTACAACTTCTTTTTGCATTAAGTTCACCGGAAATCGACGTGAATTTATGCATGTTTGAGAGTCTCTTACAAGTTCCTTACTAAATTGGGGTCATAGTTTAAAACAAATATGTGATAAATTAGGATTTGCATAAAGTTCTTGATAAATCGAGTTTGCAAAGAAAGAACATAAATTTATGTTCGCAGAGTAAACATGATAAATTGCGAAGTGCAGAAGGGAGAGCTAAGTAGCGGTTACAAGTAGAAGCTAATAAAAGCGAGTAATCTTATTATTTAACTCAAATAAAGGATTCAGCTCAGTTTAATCGCCATTTTGAGGTTGAAACTTACTATGAAGGGATTTGGCAATGTGCTAATAACTCAAGGGTGGACTCAGTCTCTAAATTAGCTTGTGGAAGTCTATATGCTTTGATTTCTAAATTTCTTTATCATAATATACGCTTAAAGATTTGTATTTTTAAGTTTTTTACAAGCTATGTAGGATATTATTAGAGTTGGAACAAGCTGTGTAGGATCTGTAGGCTATTATTACACAACTTCTGTCACGGTTCGGTGCATCGGCTTTTTTTTGTTCAAAGTAAACATTGTACAAACATCATGTGAGCTGAAAAACATCTGAAAATCTTTTTTTTTTTAAGAACAAAAGAAAGAGAAAACAGTAGCAGAAGAAAGAAGAGGAGAGAGAGAGTGAGAGAAAGAGAGTGAGAGAAAGAGAGTGAGAGAGAGAGTGAGAGAGAGAGTGAGAGAGAGAGAGTGAGAGAGAGAGTGAGAGAGAGAGTGAGAGATAGAGAGTGAGAGAGAGAGAGTGAGAGATAGAAAGAGTGAGAGAAAGAGTGAGAGAAAGAGTGAGAGAGAGAAAGAGAGAGAGAAAGAGAGAAAGAGAGAGAGAAAGAGAGAGAAAGAGAGAGAGAGAGAGAGAAAGAGAGAAAGAGAGAGAGAGAGAGATAGAGAGAGAGAGAGAGATAGAGAGAGAGAGAGAGAGAAAGAGAGAGAATAATATAGAGTTGCTGTTAAAGAGAGATGGAGAAAGTGAGTGGGTGGTAGAGAGCTATCTCTCTCTCTCTCCTCCTTACCCTAATCACACTCTACATTTTTAGAGAGAAAAATACGAGTGAGAGAGAGGGAGCTAGAGAGGGGGGGAGAGAGGAGCTCATTCATCATTGAAGGAAGGAAAGGGGCGGGGTGGCGGAGGCCTCTCCACTTGTGTCTAATGACAAAGTAGACAGAGATGTAGTGCCCCTACTTACCCCTCTACCGACCCAAACTCACCCTACTTACCCCTGTACCGTCCCAACTCACCCCATCAGTTCTCCTACCTATCATCATTATACAAAGAAAGTAATTATCTGCCTGAATTGGATGTTTGTATTTTTTCCCCTTTTAAGAACTGTTCGTCACCGAGTATACAAGGTGTCTCAATTAAAATATGAGAGAGCCCCCTATAAATTCAAAGTGTTATTGAGAAAAAGAAAAAATATCCACCACATTCTTGTACCTCCAAGCCCTACTACATTATTTTTAGTACCTACTGCAACCGCCTATTAAAAGTACACGAAACAGGAATGTAGATGTTTGTTACACATACGTGGCGTAAGAATGGACATGATGTATATTTTTTTAAATAAAATTATAATAATTATTGATATTAGCGAATTATACGTAAGACAGCGTGGTTCAAATAGCAGCTGTCATCAGATCTCCACCTGTCAGTTACACAACCGTCATGTACAACTCCTCATCACCTGCCTAGTCCTACTACCATGAGCTTTCTGCACATACATAATTGTAAAATAACCTGAAGTGTGTCTGAAGTACCAGATAAATGCCTCGAGTAATATTTTATAAAAAATATGCATTTATGAAATTCTTGTAACAAGGCAAAAACCTGTACCGAGGAAAAAAACATCAAAAAGACTTTTTTGCTTAAATTCATGTATTGCTCGGAATTCCCCCACTTCCGTGAGGCATGATCTGAACTGTTTCGCGGCAATGCCTGTCGTAGTTTCTATACTCTGTGTGAGTCAAGTTTGAGCTACTATTCACACGAATACCACCCTATTGTAATTCAGAAGCTATCTAATGACGTATCATTTTGCTTTCCCTGAAGCTGGTCTGGGAGAAACAACTGGTGTGGGTGTGATTTGTGTTCCAGAATTTGGTCGCCATGAACAATATTTACCTTGGAAATGAACGTACTTAGCCTCCCTCTCTGTACGTGTCGGAGCAGGGGCGGGGGATATTTATGTCTCCCAGGGGTCTCATACATGAGCCCTAGGATTGTAAACAAATCGCCTTCATTCTCGTTCAGATTTTAATAGGCATATTTTAATTTATGATAAACATGCTGCTCGTAGCTTGAGTTATGTATGGAGTTTGGGAGATATACGTAGGTAGGGATACGTATCTATAGAAAGCCAATGTCCTTCTCTCAGCCAATACATTCCTCTTAAAATTCCCCTTAAAATTCCCCTTAAAATTCCCCTCTCTCTTCTCTTCCTCTCATTTTCATTTACTCTTTCTCTTCTGAAAATTTTGTTTGTTTCAATCTTCTCTTCATTCAAGCGATGGTCGTTAATTGAAAAAACGCAATTATTTTCTGTAAAATGGAGGATGTGCCAAGTGTACTTTAATTCCCTGATCTCCATCTCTCTCTTATTTCTCCTCCACTGGTTTACTCCACTATGTTCAATTCACTTCTGTTTTGTTACTCATGTTGTTTGCTTTCTATGTAATATTGATTGTCTAGATCAGCGGTTTTTTTTTATAATAACCATAAATATATTAATTTTATTTGATTGTTCACATATGCTTCCTTGTCTTTTATACTAGGGTGAATATTAGAGAGCATCTGATATTTTAATGAAATTAAATTTAAAAATGGTTAATCCATTACTCATGGGGTTTTCTAGATAAAGAGAACCCTGTTTCGAGTAAGGATTTTATAAATGATGAAATTATTATTTTTTTTATTATTGTTTTTTTAAAAAGAAATTGGATGTATACCTTTTTATTATTAATATATGATAGTAGAGATAATGAAGTTAATGAACAAATAACTTTATTTTAAAACGTTGAGGAATTTTATTTCCAGAGCTTCAATATGTGTTGAAATAGGTGGTAAAATAAAATTTCAATTTAAGTATTTATCAATAATATTCACAAGACCATTCTCTAGTATGAATTTTTTTAGATATTTTTTCAGCGTAAAAAATGACATTCGGTTTTCAAATATGATATTCGGTAAATTGTTAAAAATTATTGGTCCTAGATAAATAAAATGTTTCTGTGTATTGGTTTTTTCTGCTCTAAATTCTTTTACTTTTTGTTGATTTCTTAGTCTATAATTTTCCTCAGCAGTTTCCCACAAGTTATTGTATTTTAATGAAAAAATTGATGTATTGTATAAATATATTTGTCTTATAGTCATTACTCCTGCTTCATCGTAAGTTAATTTTGTACTATGCTGACTATCTTTATTAAGCATTATTCTTAAAAGTATATTTTGAGATCTTATCAAAGGTGTAATTGTTGTTTTGAAAATTCCTCCCCAAACTATAATTGCATATTGTAAAACTGATTGTACCAGTGCATAATACTGTTTTTAAAAGGTTTTTCTTTAAAATATATCTTAATTTATAAAATGTTGTTATTAAAAATCTAACTTTCTTTTTAACTTTATCAATATGAGAATGCCATTTTAATTTATTGTCAATTATTATTCCTAAATATTTCGTTTCTGAAACTTGGTTTAGAAATTCACAATTACATTCTGAGTCTCTTTGACAGTTGTGAATTTTTATTTTTGATAATAGAGGTTGACCTACCTCATTGAATGAAAAAGTGATGTAATTAGTTTTTTTCATATTCAAAGCTAAATGCATAAAAAGGTTCCCAACCTTTTTAGCTTGGGGGCCCCATAATATTTTTAAAACAATTTTGCGGTCCACCCCGACTTATTTTACACTATTTTAATATTATTTCTTGAGTTTCAGCCAGCATCCGCGGCCCAGTAGCGAGCTGCTCGCGGCCCACCGGTTGGGAACCGCTGGTTTAGATCCTTTCTTGTAAAGAAAACGTAAGACTGTTCATAATGGGTTTACTAATCATACCCCCCCCCCTTCTCTCTTTCTGTTCCAGCTCCCCCCTCCTCGATAGAGATAGTGGGCCATCCGTCCAACTCGAAGATAGAGATCCGGGAGAACCAGGAGATCACGCTGGAGTGTCTGGTGAAGAATGCCAAGCCCGCAGCCACCATCGTCTGGTACCGTGGCAACACCGAACTCAAACTGGGTGAGTGGTCCCCCGCTGCAGTAATGGAGCTCATTTTATTTGTTACACATCCCACTAAGAATTGAAAATCTGTAGTGAAGGGCAAATCTGGAGAAAATATTAGTGCTGAAAGTCATCTTCTCTGTTTCTTGGTCGAAGATGCCCCAACAACCCGATCTCTTTAAATGAATACATGTGTGAATGAATGAGTGAATAAATGAGCATACCAGTTATTGCTTGATTGTTTTTTATTGCTTGATATAACTTTCAAGTGTAGGTATTTGGAAAAAAAAGAAGAAGAAAAAAAAAAGAAAGATATAACCTATCGTAAGTAACAATATGATGACAGCATACAAAAGGCCTTGACAGTAAATACTTTGCTATCTTCATCGGACATGAAATAGTTAGTGCAGTGACATAACTCGCAGCCTTTAACTGATGACAGCTTGGCACAAAGGCGCGTATTGCTCCAGATTTAGCACCACATTAATTATTTGCATACTGCTCAAGTTCCTTGTGCTTATTTATCAACATGCTATGTGTCTAGCTGTGCACTGGGAGAGATATAAATTATCTCCCTCTATTTCTCAACTCTCTTGTTTCCTCCACTCTCTCATATTTATATCTTTGCTCCCTTGTTATCCGTCTCAGATGTAAGATTCTGTTTCATTTTTAATCAGTACAAATCACGTGATCCCTGGGATTTACATAAATTATATCACACCAGAATATGAAAGTTATGTATGCAGAAGAATGACTGTTTATCTACCAACATCATGTATTGTATTTGTTTCACTTATATGCAGAGCTCTTCTCAGTAATATGGAGTGTGAAATCTAATATCTTATTCTGGATAAAGAATAATCTTGATGTCTTTTTCTCTTTTGAATAATTTTTGAGAGATTTTTCTTTGTTGAGTATAAAGGAACCTTGCCATACTAGGGTACTCCGTTAAAACAGACTGCTGTTGCTGCTCAATATTTGATTCTTTAATATTTTATTCCATCTATTCAAGAGAGTAAAAGATAATCTTGATTTCTTCTTTTCTTATAGGTATAAAGCTTCCATAAGGTGAATATAGTTTTTTGGTCCATGGAATCTTTAGTTAGTTATATGCGAGTATATCTTGGCAATGCAATTCCCAACACAGGCTCCATATACACCGCCAGGAAATAGTAACTCAGGCCTTTAAAAAGCTTCTGGGTTTGAAAACCATGCTACTCAAAGAACATTTTTTTCGATGCTCCCTTATCAATCCAAAAAGTTCCATGAATTATGTATCAATATTCAAACAACATCTACAAGATTGAATTTCTGTATGATAATTCATCGTATTAATTATAAATGTGGATATAGGTTTCGTATTCGGGGCCTCTGTGGCATGCTAATTAGGTGGCTTTCCTTTGATCTTTTAACGTTGAGGTACCTTATGAATATCAATCAATTCGTCCGTGTTCTGTACACAATTCTCGCAAGTTTCAATGTTATTGCATTTTGTTTGCAAAGTTAGTTTTGCGGTCGCATCCTAAGCCCTCTCTGATTATACAGGGTGTCCCGTATATAGATGCAAATATTTTGAAGGTAGGTTCAGCCCACCGTGGACTATCATATGAGCGAAACTTGCAGTGGGGCATTTTGCTTCGTTAAAGAGTTATGGCCAAATCCCTGTTTTTCCCACAGGTCTAGAGGTCACTTGGATCGATGCACGTTTTTTAAGAAATGATAGCCAGTAAGTAATTTTTGACTTCATGTATGGATAGTCATGCATATTTCCCTTGAAATGCAGTTGGTTGCATAAAAAAATATTGAAAGACCAGAGAGATATTTAATCATAAGTTCAATACTTTTCTAAAATTTGATTTTCCCATGTTTTCCCTTTCGTGAATTTAGAGTACTTCTACAATTGCAATTCTGCGTATCACTAGTTAAAAAAATACCCTATTATGTTTAGTTTTATAAAAAAGAAAGCTCATTTATATTACTATAAAGATCATGGAACGCAGTACACACAAAGCTGAAAAAACACTTCTGAATCATGATGGAAAATTCAAAGTTGGCTGAATTTTAACAGAATTGGCGCGTAATTTGAGGTATAAATACACTGCTCTGGGATGTTTAACTGAGGGAAATTGATCATTCACAGTGGTCGGTCGGTGTGAACTTTTATGTGAATGGGGTTACGGAATCATAGGGTTATCATGAGGAAAAATGAGAGAGGCTGCAACGAAAGCAGCAACCAGTGGTGTAATTATGGAAAAAGAATACACATGGAGAAAGACTCTGCGCTACCAACAAAAATTATGATTTTATTTTTAGAAGTAAAATTAAAAATATCATTTTTGTGTTTATCACAATCATGATACCAAAAACATAACAAATAGTGCCGAAAATTAACCTTGGGTAAAACTCGAACATCCAACCTTAAGGTTACTATTATTATTAATATACTTTATTTTTATTTTATAAACAATTGGACCAAGCTTTATTTTTACATTTTTTTTTACAATGAACATGGTAACAATTTGTGAAATAAATATAAACAAAGACTGATCAAGGGTGGTGATACAGTGATACATGTTTGTAGTTTATTGATAAACTACAAACATGATACATTCTGCAACACAGGACATGAAATGAAAAGAACCCAAAAGAATATGTAGCGAACCAAGGGCGAGGTTTAAAGCTTGTGGCTTTCTCTTCCACCGAACAAATTGATCGCCTTGTTATTTTAACTATTAGATTTGATTGATATAGTTGGTTAATAGAACTAATTGTACTCAGAAAACTTTCATTTATAACTTGCAGTTGGCACAAAAATAGTCACACAGACCGCTTCAGGCATCGAGTGTTCTTCAAAATGCAATAGCGCCCAGATTCAAAATTTGAAAGATGTGTTTCTCTCCTTCTGGTGCCGTTTGATAAGGCGTACCTCATTCGTTCCTTCACGCGTCTGAAAGAACTTTGTATTTATTGAAACAAAATAGCTAAGGGTATTTTTTTACCTAGTGATACGCAGAATTGCAATTGTAGAAGTACTCTAAATTCACGAAAGGGAAAACAGGGAAAAAACGAATTTTAGAAAAATATTGAACTTATGATTAAATATCTCTCTGGTCTTTCAATATTTTTTCATGCAACCAACTGCATTTCAAGGGAAATATGCATGACTCTCCATACATGAAGTCAAAAATTACTTACTGGCTACCATTTCTTTAAAAACGTGCATCGATCTAAGTGACCTCTAGACCTGTGGGAAAAACAGGGATTTGGCCATAACTCTTTAACGAAGCAAAATGCCCCACTGCAAGTTTCGCTCATATGATAGTCCACGGTGGGCTGAACCTACCCTTAAAATATTTGCATCTGTATACGGGACACCCTGTATATTGGTGTGAGTTGTCAGTTGTTTGAATTCCTGATCAAGTTTTCTTAAGGCAAAATTATGAAACAGGATTAAATTTGAGATAAGCCAGACACGCCCTCAAGTCGGTGTTTCAAACAATCACAGCGCACTATAGACCGAGCAGTCTGGCTTATCTTCACTTTAATCCTGTTTTATAATTCGGCCCTTAATTGTTTAACAATAACTTTTTACTTCCATATATACGAGTATACAGTATAAGATTTCTCATTATATTTTAATACCATTATTACAAAGTACATTCCTGGATAACAAAAAATGTTTTTAACTACATATTTATAAAATATAAAAAATACCTTCCAAGTCTGAGGAACGAGGCACTGTACCCATCATAGCTGCTGCATTTCCTCTCTGGATACACAGAGAAATCCTCTGTTTCAAAAAAAGGAGGTTGACCTTTTCTCTCCTGATGAGTATACCCTCCTCAGTCCCGAGCATATTTTATGGTCGAATTTTTTGATGCCATGTCAACTGTGGCTTTCATTGGGACAAAGTATTTTTAAAAAAATGGTCATTCCGAAATCCCATGTCCAAAATGGCCATTTGGCCATGACTTATATACACCACAGGGATCGAAAGCATTAAAAAAACACATTAAAGTATGTCGTATATATACGACGCGGGGTCATGTATATATTTTTTATATATAGAAAGTAACGTTGTATACACTTATGTCTACGCAATATTTCTCCATAGCTGTCTGTTATATCCTCCCCTCCCCCTCCCCCCCTGTCCCCAGACACGCGTCACGACCAGCAGCAGGTGGTGGAGGAGAAGATAGGCCACAGCACGGTGGCGCGCGTGACGGTGTCCAGCAAGATCCGCATCAAGCCCAGCAAGGAGGACGACTTCGCGGAGTTCACGTGCGAGGCCACGCACGAGGCCCTGCACGAGGACATGCCTATGAGGACCACCGTGCAGCTCAGCGTCATGTGTGAGTAGCGGGAATATTATTACGTCCCCGGGCCGTCTGGCTGGGGGACGTTGACGAACACATAGACGACCGGCATGTTTTTAGTAAGTTCTCCCGTGGGACCGGCGATGTTTAGGCTATTCACAGGCATAGTACATGCGTGTACCACCGGTGGAACACCCGGTCCATTCCTTACAGACACTCGTGTACCACCGGTAGTACACCCGGTCATCTAAGTGTTACAGGGAGAAGACCAGTGTCCCGCTAGAGGACTATAAACACAGAACAGACTAGGCCCAACCCTTACAAGCCAGGCTAGCTTGCAGTTTCCTAAGGGTTTAATGGCTTTTAAAGGAAAGTCCAAGTCCTCATGGTGGTTGATCGCATATAGTGGTTCAGGTGGTTCAGGACGAGCCAACTTTGAAATAAAGTTGACTGAAGACCATCACTCGCCCCTCCAGCTGTAGCCAAGCTGGCTACAACAACAACAACAGCCGTCCCTGAATATTACAGCATATTTCAACCAAAATGTGTAATGTGAACTATGCGTACATTAGGTAGTAGTTTCCTACCTGCCCACTACACCTTTTTCTTTCATTTTACCTTTTCCCAAACCTACTTGGGGTCGGCATTGTTCTCCTGCACATAATTAATGTGTAGACATTTTTTTTACGGTTAATTCTGGATGGATATGGGAGACCAATTTTCAGGTCAATTTTACCTCTCTGGAAAATAACCTCTTTATACGTATGAGAAAAACCTCCTGGATATAAAGAAAAAAATTCCAGTCCTTTGATGTTTCTTAAAATATCCATGTTGGGCTGTATTGAGATATCAAACAATTTTCTGTAGTTTTTCATTTAAAAGTTACTCGATGTATAACTTTTAAATGAATTATGTATACATTTATAACCAATATATCTTCGAGTTCTACATAAACCACTCTTGGTCACAGAGACTTTCATGGATACTTGTTATGATTCCAGACCCCCCGGACCCCCCCTACATCGAAGGCTACACGGAGGGGGAGACCATCAAGAGGTCTCAGAATGTGGAGCTGGTGTGTCGCTCCAGGGGCGGCAACCCCCCCGCTCAGCTCACCTGGTTCAGGAATGACGAGCCCCGTAGAGTGCAGTACAGGTGCGTTGTGACTGACAATCTTCTTCTTTTACTCTGTCTTATCCCGCTTAAGCAGGGTCGACGTTGTTCAACCTAATGGTTGAACTGTGAATCGTGCGTTGACTGACAATACCTGCCATTTATTCAAAGGCAACACAAAAATAAAGGAAATCGTCAGGTATTTCCTAAACCTCTATGGGGTCGGCATTTGTTCCATGAATCCCCTTCCATATCTTTCTATTTCGCGCGTCCTCTTTTCTCATGTACACTACAGACTTATGTTTCTGTAGTATTAGCGGTGTGTCCGCTACAGTAAAACTATAGAAACTGTAGTAATACTACAGAAACTCTTTAACTCTTACACTACAGACACGCCGATAAAACTGCAGAAACACAATTTTATAGGTATTCTTACCTAATAGCACCCTCATCTTGTAACCTTACATATCTATCCACCAGTGCTAGAGCTGTTAGGGTGCAAGCTATGAACAGTTTGGTACCATCAGTCATCAATTCACTGTTCTAACTAACAACTACTGATGTTCTTACATTTCTGTTTCATCGAGCCACCAATCTGTTTCATCAAGCCCTAACCAATCTGTTTCATCAAGCCCGAACCAATCTGTTTCATCAACCCATTACCAATCTGTATCGCTGTTACAGAACCTCAAACCGCATGTCAGAGAGTACGCTAAGCTTCACTGCAGAGGCTGGGGATAACAAGGCAAAGTTCAGATGTGAAGCCAGCAACGTGATGAGCCACACACCTCTCAAAACTGAGCTCTCTCTCACTGTGTTCTGTAAGTTTTTTTTTTTTCTTTGTATTTTTTTTTTTTATTGATATAATATATTTCATTCAAAACATCTTCTTTCTTCAGTGTGCTCAACACGGATGATTCTTCATGGCGTTATGGGATGTGTTTTCATTCAATATCCTTCTGTAGATTATTTCCTAACCATTCTGATCAGTGTTTACCATTGCCAACACAACCAAAACTTGGTGAGGTCAGTGTTAGAAGCTGGTTTGTGAATTTCCAGAGAATCGAGGGTAAAAACCCCGTTTGGATTTGAAATTTTTAAAAGTTTACTGGCGATCTATGTATGTAAATCTGGAGTTTTAAATTGGGTAAATACCTGATACAGGATATTTCTTAAGGCATTTAGAAAATATGAAATGTGTCCAATTAATTTTTTCAAGTTTCTATCTAGTTGTTTTAATACCAATGCATATAAGTATCTATGTACATTAATAATATAAAGAAACAATAGGGGTATTACCTAACCCACTTCGAAAAAATGGTGACTTGGTTAAATCCCATTTGGGATTTTGACCACATAAGAATACATCTTGAGCTTAGTGCTGCTGAAATAATGAGACTCGATAGTCCTAATCGGCCTACATAAAAAAGGCGGTATTATAATCATCACAGGGTGGCGTCATCATGAACGATGGTAGCCAGACAGTGGAGGAATGACTCAGCAGTTCTACCACTGTCTTTACAAGGGAGGCTAATAATTGACAAAGGCCCCCAGAACCAAGCCAATGCTGGTCTACTCCCTGTTTATAGTCCCCCAGCCAGACTTAAAAATAAAATAATAAAATTAAAAAAAAAAACTATAGCGTCCTCTTGTTCTCGTCTGTTCCAGTCGCGCCCGCCCAGGTGTCCATCTCAGGGGCGACGGAGGCCCGCGTGGGCGACATTGTGCCCCTCACGTGCAGCACCGCCCCCTCCAACCCCCCCGCCCAGATCACCTGGCAGGTGGGCGGGGCCAAGGTGCGCAACTTCACGCAGAACACCCAGCTGTCGCCGGAAGGGGGCTGGACCTCCAGCTCCAACACGAGTGTGCTCATCACCGGGGACATGCGCAATCTGGTGCTGGTCTGCTACGGACACAACAAGCAGCTGACGGAGCATGCCACGGACACTCACACCATCAGCGTGCTCTGTGAGTGCAAGCCATCTAATAATAATAATAATAATAATAATAATAATAATAATAATAATAATAATAATAATAATAATAATAATAATAATAATAATAATAATAATAATTGTAATAATAAAGAATTATTATTACAAACCAATCAAGACAAACCACAATAGAGAGCACACCCAACCAACAAGAAATAAAACAATACTGGGATGGAATTTGGAACAAGGATACACAATGCAACCTTCGTGCAAACTGGCTGACCAAAGAAGAACAAGAAAATGAAGAATTATTACCGATGGAAGAACCACACATAACTTTAGATATCACTAGAGAAATCATCAACAATACACACAACTGGAAAAGCCCAGGGAGCGACAACATACATAATTTCTGGTTCAAAAAACTTGATAGCACACATATCAAGCTAACAAAATTCTTCAACAACTTCATGAAAAACCCAGAAAGTATACCTGAATTCCTAACAGAAGGCAAAACGTACCTCCTACCCAAAGGCAAGATATCTAGTGACCCAGCAAAATACCGTCCCATCACATGTTTACAAACCACATACAAAATACTTACATCTATTATGACCAAAATTCTGAATAAACATGTAGAAAGCCAGATGATAATGACAGAAGAACAAAAAGGTTGCCGAAAAGGCACCAAAGGGTGTAAAGAACAGCTGATCATTGACTCTGTTATCCTAAATGAGGTCAGAAAGAAAAATAGGAAACTATCATGCTGTTATGTGGATTATCAAAAGGCCTACGACTCCGTGCCACATGACTGGCTAATCAAGGTACTGCAAATATACAAAGTTCACCCTATACTAATACAGTGTTTACAACAGCTAATGAAAGGTTGGAGAACAAAAATAATACTTTCCACCAATAAAGGCAATAATACTAACGAACTAAGACCTATAACAACACAAGATATGCCAGAAATCAAAATAACTAGAGGTATCTTCCAAGGAGACTCGTTATCCCCTCTATGGTTCTGCCTGGCACTAAACCCTCTATCTAAACTACTGAACAGGACCGGAATCGGATATTCACTAAAAAACACACAGATACAACATATAATATCACACCAGTTGTACATGGATGACCTGAAACTATACGCACCGTCCCAAGATAAACTGAAAGAACTCACCATCTTAGTTGAACAGTTTTCGAAAGATATTTGCATGACCTTTGGATTAGACAAGTGTAGAGTTATTAACATTGAAAAAGGTAAGAGTAGGCCTGGAGAAATCCAACTAATATCTGGAGGATTGATAGAGGCAATGAGTGAGGAAGATGTCTATAAATATCTAGGATACCAACAAGCTAAAACAATTGACCATACTAAAATCAAAGAAGACCTCACAAAAGAATACCTATCCCGAGTTAACAAAATATGTAGAACAGAACTGAACAGCATACACACCTTCAAAGCACTGAATACCCTAGCCATACCGGTACTTACCTATTCCTTTGGAGTGATAAAGTGGACAGTTACAGACCTCGAAAACATTATGAAGAAAACTAGGACGACTCTGACAGAACACCGGAAGCACCACCCAAAATCAAGTGTGCTAAGGATGACCATCCCAAGAAAAGAGGGAGGAAGAGGACTGATTGATGTAATAAACCTGCACAATGGACAAGTCAAGCTCATGAGAGAGTATTTCCATCAAAGAAAAAATACATCACCTCTACATCATTGCATCTGTTTACAAGACCAAGCATACACTCCACTAAACCTGGCAAATGAAGCAGACCAACCAAATGAAACCATCAGGCGCAATGACAGCAAACATCAAGAATGGCGAAACAAGGCCCTACTACATGGAAGACATCCGCACGAACTTGACCAAAACTATGTCGACTTAACAGCGTCGAACGCATGGTTGACGTGCGGAGATCTCATGCCGGAAACGGAAGGGTTCATGTTAGCCATTCAAGACCAGGTTATCAGTACCAAAAATTACCTCAAATACATCGTAAAGGACACGAAAACAACAGATGACAAATGCAGAAAATGTAAAGACAAAGCAGAAACTATACAACACATAACAGCTGGATGCAGCATGCTAGCACAAAATGAATACCTACACCGCCACAATCAAGTAGCTGCTGCAATACATCAGGACATCTGCTACAAACTAGGACTGAAACAAGAAACTCGCAAGACACCATACTACAAATATCAGCCGCCTGCAGTAATGCAGAACAACGAGTACCTCATTTACTATGACCGCTCAATCATGACAGACCGGACAATACCCTGTAATAAGCCGGACATAGTAGTGAGAAACAAAGTTAAAAAGGAGGCGTTCATTATTGATATAGCAGTACCCAACACCCACAACATACTCACCACAAGCCATGAGAAAAAGCGCAAGTACACAGACTTGGCAGATGAAGTTAAGAAAATGTGGAACCTAAACAAAATAACAATAGTGCCTGTTGTCATCTCCTGCACGGGTGTAATACCAAAGGAACTGCACAAAAGCCTAGAAATGCTCGGACTAAAAAGAAACACCTATATTTTACTTCAGAAAGCTGTTGTGCTCAATACCACAAGAATTGTTCGGAGATTCTTGAGTAATCAATAAGCGAAAGTGTTTGGCAACTGCCCGCACCTAGCATCAAACACCAGGAGAAACACCTGAGACCCTAAGGAAATAATAATAATATCACCGGGTTTACCGGTTCATTTATTAAACGAGCAAAGCTCTATTTACATGAATATAACAATTGAACATAGAGTACAATATTGTTCGGAAAATAGATAAACAATCTGATCAATATTTATTGTGAAGAAATATACAAATTAGCAAGTAGTAATAGGTAATGGAGACGTCATAACTACTTACTTTTATAATTATTATTTTATTTTTTAACTTGTCTCTAACCTTTTTCTTTATTTCTTTTACTACTATATATCTAACTAGTCGTTTGCCCGTGCTTTGCAACGGGACTAAATTTCAAATTTACTAAGGCATGGCCGTACTGCTGGACAGCAATGCCTTTTTGAACTTTTTATAATTTTTCTGGACAAAGCGATAATGGTTTTGGGGGGGTCAATTCTGAGACATTTTTCGCTATCTCTTACCGTTTTGGCTAAACAACTCCGGACAAACAAACAAACAAACATAGGTAGGTAGGTAGGTAGGTAGGTAGGTAGGTAGGTAGTCCTTTTTTCTGTTTTATATATAGAGATTGTGACGTTGCATTTATGTATTTCATGTACAATAAAAAATAAAATTGAATTGAATTATATCTCATGGGTAATAAATCTGTCCCATAACAAATTATCCAATATGGCTGGTGTTATTACCTTCAAATAAATAATAATAATAAATTTATTCGGTTTTCAATAACAATCATTGGTAAAAGTTCCGCTAAGTACATTTGTACTTTCAAAAGCATTTAAGAAGAAACATTAATTTGTTGTGATTTCCTCTGTGTTCCAACTGACCAAGATGGTCGATTTTACGGGACAGGCATCACGAGTTCTCCATTGATTATTCCTCCATGCAAATTAGTATGTGTTGAGTCACACTTAAACCAACCTACTTCAAAATAATAGTTTTAGTTTAAATTTAAATGAAATTAAAACTCTTACCATGATTTTAATTACAGAGTAAAAAAACATATGAATATAAGGACTTAGTCTTAGGGTGGAATTAATAGATGTTTACTTGAGTCTAGATTTTGCGTATTGTTTTAAATGGGAAAATGTAAGTTCCAACTTTAACTTGTGATTTCTATTTTGTCTATTTCGGTCTTGGTGTGTAGACATACTCGTATACAGTACTACTCACAATGGCGACACCTCTGCCTCCATGCCATACATCACCATGACATCATATGATGAGGAGAGTTACGTGTCAGTTTATTGTATACTAGCGGGCTGTCGCCCGCTTTGCGGGCCGAGGCATGGCCGTGAAAGCAAAAAATCCTTTTTCGCCAATGGCAGGTGTTGTAGTGGGAGTTTCAAAAAATCCCGTCTTATTGCACATCTAGACTATAAGACAAAGCTACCTACCAAATTTCAGCTTCCTAGGACTTACGGTTTGGGCTGTAGAGCGATGATCAGTCAGTGGTCAGTGGTCAGTGAGTGTCTTTGACATTTATATATTAAGATTTAAAACAATGGAAATGCTTAGTAGGTGGCTACGATAAAAAAATCGCTTGACGCTTGCAGCTACTAAGATGAAACCTACTAAGCATTTCCATTGTTTTAAATGTAAACATAAAATTCTCATTTTGCCGCTCGCCGCTCACCGCTTGACGCTCCTATCGTAGCCTCGGCCTAAAAGGTGCAATTCCGATCCTAGCGACCGCAACGCCCGACAGACGACTACTGCTATCTGTGTATTTTAATGAAGTACTTACCAAAGCACGCGACCGGGTCGCGCGACTGGTAGGAGCGACTTTAAGCAGCAAAATGGTCCCGGTCGCTAGGATCGGAATTACACCTTAACCCAGATGGGGCTGACGTCCATCCAGAAGGACGTCCTTCCAGAAGGACGCTGTGGATTTTTCTAATTAATTCAACACCTCAAACTCTACAAAGAGTCCTAGTGATAAGTTGATACCACTTTTATTTTGATTTATTCTTGCGTGTTACTCTGATAAGAAAGTTTGGATAGCTGTAAATTTCAATGGATGAACGAGACACAAAAATTTACCGCGTTATCTGGGTTAAGAGACTCTGCAACATTTTGAAGTCTTGCATAGGTGCCAGCTGGGCCTTAGGGGCGTTAAACCACGCTTTGCAATATACCCTAGGAATTGTCAGGATTATGTCCAAGCGCTTCCCATATTTTTGCAACCAGAAGGTCCAGGAAGTTCCTCGCGATCTTGAGAAGTGCAAATGTCTATTTACATGTCTACCTCTTAGGAGTCTCAGCCCCCAGAGTCTTAAAAGAAAAAAAAACTTCTTTTCTAAAAATAATTATGGTCAAAAACATTAAATAACAGTTAGAATAGAATGGCATATTATTAGCCATGGGTTGCATTATATAAAAATGATACCTACTCTCGTTTTTGAGGGAAAAAGTGCCATTTTGCTCGCTCGGACTAAAAGTTTCTAAAGACTAAAAGTTTTTGACCATAATTATTTTTAGAGAAGAAGTTTAAAAGTGTCCAAAATATAAAACATTCAAAACAATGTAAGCTTTCATTTGAGATAAACTTAAAGACAAAGTACTGGAGTTACATTCTGGAGTTACGGCTCCGAAGTCTCGCTCACCAGCCAAAAATCGCGATTTTTCCAAACTTTGAGCGCCCAGCGGCTATTTATTTTAATATCTGGATAGACTGCACACTTTGTGGGGGGTGGCAGATAAAACTTTCTGACTTTGATTTTTTAAAACCGCCCTAACTGTGCATCTTCCAAATGATCCATTATGGCAAAGTCCAATTCATCATCATTTATTTCACCTATCTCATTCAGAAAAAAAAAATGCTTCTTCAATTGACATAATCACACAGAATATAAAAAGAGAAAAAATAATACTTGCTAAAAAAAATCTTAAATTTATCAGAATTAAAATGTAAAAATTAATTCTACTGTATGTAAAAAAGTGGGAACGGAGGTTTAGTTTATATATAATTACTAGCGGGCTGTCGCCCGCTTTGCGGGCCGAGGCATGGCCGTGAAAGCAAAAAATCCTTTTTCGCCAATGGCAGGTGTTGTAGTGGGAGTTTCGAAAAATCCCATCTTATTGCACATCTAGACTATAAGACAAAGCTACCTACCAAATTTCAGCTTCCTAGGACTTACGGTTTGGGCTGTAGAGCGATGATCAGTCAGTGGTCAGTGGTCAGTGGTCAGTGAGTGTCTTTGACATTTATATATTAAGATTTTTAAATCCTGGTATACAGATTTCTACACAATCATCGAAACTAATACCTGTCAGATTTGGCTTTACCAGGTATAGACAGCTTTTTTTACTTTAGCAAAGCTGTGTTTTGCATGATAAAGTTTTACAAGGGTTGTTTACTCTAATTGACAGGTACTTAAACTAAAACACCTCCCAAACTCAAACTTTCACAGAGTTTCCGCAAATTGTGTGTTTTCTAAACATTTTTAGACATGAAACAGGAGATTACACATCCGTGAAATTTTATATCCGTGTGTATAAACCAGGCAAAGAGACGCGAGAGTCGGGAGCTTGAGTCTCCACTAAAGTTTCCTCTATATCCCTCATAAACCTACGCACCTGTTTTTCGTCCGAGGGTGTTGTAAAGTTACTCAGGCTCGAAACTTTCCAAACTCTCGAAACAAAAAACATCCCTTTTTACACGGCTACACACATTCATTACCAGGAGTATTACATCCTGAACGCACATACGCTTTTATTTAGGGCAAAGTTACTTCGAAGCAAACAGTTCGGTTTTGTTAAAACAAGAGGGCTCGAAGAGAAGATAAAAGGAAAAAAGTTTGAGAAGTTACGCCGTGGGACAAGAGCTAATTTCCTCTTTCTCAGAATACATGTCTCGGGTTTGACAAAAAAAATGTGGGGAGCGTAAATTAGAAGTATAAAAAATGTTTTTCATGTTTACCACTTGTTTACTCTCATGTTTTCTGTATCGGAATTTTATTCATCATCATTTTTTTAACTAGATAGATAAGCGCTATGGTTTAGTCTGTTTATAGTAGGTACCTACTTTTATTATATCTCCGGAGATGTTTACTGTTATGGCTTTATGAGATGGGCATACCTACCGAAGCAAAAAAATGAAAAAATAATAACGAGGGAATTTGTGCTATATTTTTGGCGGAATTTCGGACATAATTTATGAACAATATGAACATGTATGTATGTAGTCTTGATAACATTGCTCAAGAAAGTCAAGACCCAACTAACTTGTTCCCCCTTGGTTCCAGACCCCCCGGGCGCCCCCATCATCACAGGCTACGCGTCAGGCGCCCACCTGGCTGCGGGCAGCATCCACAAGATCTCCTGTCTCTCCTCTGGGGGGAACCCCCTGGCTAACCTGGTGTGGTACAAGAATGACAAGAAGGTAAGCACGCACGATACTGCCCATCTATGTCTAGAATCTATGCAAAGCACCCCAGTATGGTCCTCGGTTCTATGCAAAGCACCCCAGTATGAACCTGGGTTCTTTGCAAAGCGCCCCAGTATGGGCCTGGGTTCTATGCAAAGCACCCCAGTATGGTCCTGGTGGCTATGTATGAGTTCGGTGCCGCCTAAAAAAGGTCATGTATGAATTCGGTGCCGCCTAAAAAGGTCATGTATGAATTCGGTGCCCTGGTACTTGCCCTGATGATCAGGTAATTATAGTATTTTTTTCCTTATAGGCATGGCCTTCAATTAATAAACCGAGGCATGGCCTTCATTGTATTCTACCTAACCCTACTATAAACCCAAGGCATGGCCTTCATTGTATTTTACCTAACCCTACTATAAACCCAAGGCATGGCCTTCATTGTAGTTTACCTAACCTTACTATAAACCCAAGGCATGGCCTTCATTGTATTTTACCTAACCCTACTATAAACCCAAGGCATGGCCTTCATTGTATTTTACCTAACCCTACTATAAACCCAAGGCATAGCCTTCATTGTAGTTTACCTAACCCTACTATAAACCCAAGGCATGGCCTTCATTGTATTTTACCTAACCCTACTATTAACCCTAGGCATGGCCTTCAAGGAGGAAATGGACAGCCTTGCTGAATGTAACTGTCTACAACATAATCTACTAACTTAATAACAGCAGGATGACTGTTAACAAGCAACAGAGTACATTATAAAAAAACAATCAATTAATAAGTCATTAGGACCGCACCGAACTCATACATCACCTTTTTTAGGCGGCACCGAATTCATACATGCGAAAAAGGTGCGGGTAATCTTCGCACCGAACTCACCTATTGCCGTCCTGGTTTCTATGCAAAGCACCCCAGTATGAACCTGGGTTCTATGCAAAGCGCCCCAGTATGGGCCTGGGTTCTATGCAAAGCACCCCAGTATGGTCCTGGGTTCTATGCAAAGCACCCCAGTATGAACCTGGGTTCTATGCAAAGCACCACAGTATGGTCCTGGGTTATATGCAAAGCACCCCAGTATGGTCCTGGGTTCTATACAAAGCACCCCAGTATGGTCCTGGGTTCTATGCAAAGCACCCCAGTATGGTCCTGGGTTCTATGCAAATAATAATAAGACTCCGAGGGTTAGATGGTAGCAAATGATTGTATAGCATTAACCTCGCCTGGTGAAAGCTAAAGAGTATTTTTTTATTGAGTTCTTATAAAGCAGTTTCCAATTTCTATGGTCAGACTATAAATTGTCTCCTACGCCCTTGCAGATTAACTCCGTGACTAAAACCAGTGATAAGAACACAGTGTCGGCGGAGCTCACTCTCCTGGTGAACGTGACTGATAACGAAGCTATCTACAAGTGTGAAGCCAGCAACCCCGCCACTGAGATCCCTCTATTTGAAGAAGTCAAGCTGAGCGTACATTGTAAGTCTTGTTGTTTGTCCCCTATTAAATAATTATCAAAGACTTATAATTTACAAAACTTTAAGAAATTACCTCGTCACGTTTTAGCAATAAAAGTTCTACCTATTAGTCCTTATATTATTGTGCTGACTTAAATTTTTTGTATAATTCGGTCCTTGTTGTTATTTTTATTGCTGCATTAAAAACTTAAAGAATGAAATTTGTTTTTATTTATGCTGCCTTACTCGAAGAGCTACGATTCCAATGAATTATTAATATGTTGGGCAAAATTAATAGACGTCATAATAATATGTCTTTAGAATGGAGTCTATATTTTGCGTATTGTTTTAAATGGGGAAACTAATGCTCAAGTACGAACTTGTGATCTCGATTATGGTTCGTTCGCCGCTAATTTTTATACAATGTCATCACTTTCAGTTCCCCCCGACCACGTGCACATCTCGAGGGAGCCCGAACACCTGCGCGCCGGCACTGCAGCCTCCCTCACTTGTGACGCCGCCTCCTCCAACCCCCGGCACTGATGAGCTGGTACCGCGAGGGCATCCCCGTCACCGAGGGGGTGCGGAATCTCACCAAGCCGGGGTTACACGGCGGGGTGATCTCGAGCATTGTGCTCGCGCTGAACATCAGCCACGATGTGAACGGGGTGACCTACACGTGTCAGGCCACTAACCCCGCCTTGCAGAGGAGCATCAATGACGCGGTGCAGCTCAATGTCATGTGTGAGTACACTGGAGCTTCATTCAGTATAATTTATTTCTTGATTTGCTAATTTATATTACTTGATGTGAGCTTAAGTTTTCTTCTCTGGGGTTTGCTACCTCTACCTAGAGGTAGCATGCGTGTCTATGTATTTCGCCTACCTGGCCCGAGTGGCAGAATTACGAGTAAGCAATGAGATACTTAGGGAAATGATATTACATATTGCATAATCTAGAAACGCTGTGGTACCCACTAATGTTGTGTTGAGAACCATAAATGTATCTCGTGATTCATTATATTATATTGGTAACTATAAAGTTGAAAAACACCACTTTAATAGATAGATAGATCAATTATGTTAGAACATTACTTAAAAAATAATGTTTACTCATAACATTTATGTCCATCGTGGCGCTTGCTTGAACTTGAACCATTCGTTTCACCACTTTAATAGATAAATAGATTATATTAGAACATTACAAAAAATAAGGTTTACTCATAACATTTATGTCCATCGTGGCACTTGCTCGAAGTTGAACCCTCCGTTTCATCTCCCCACCAGACAAGCCCGTGTTCACCCCTGACCTGCCCTCCCACTACACGGGTAAGGAGGGCTCAGGGCTGGTCATCGCCATGCCTGCCCGCGGGCACCCTGCCAAGATCTCGTACACCTGGACCAAGGACCGCCCCCCTGCTCTCCCGACCTCGCCTGAGTGTGGAGGGGAGCCGCCTCAACTTCACCTCCCTGGACAGATCCGACGCCGGCAGCTACTCTGTGGAGGCTCTCAACATGGAGGGGGCCGCCACACTGCTGTTCAACGTGACCGTACACTGTGAGTAGTGCCTCCTCTGCTTTGTGTCAGTTAGATACCAGACTGAAGTAGTCAGGTCGGGGACAGTTACTTGTGTAACTTGTGTATAATGTATTAGACATTATCCTATAAAATATATAAGATATGCTGGAGTAAAGGGACTTTTCAGTCTTACCTCAGCAGTATAAACAAGGCATATTCTATTCTATTCTATTCTAGACATAGGGATAACTGGATTGGAATATTTTAGCATTGCTTTTACTGTTATAATGCGAATTTTCATTTATTTATTCAAATATTGCACTCTGAGTAACTTGAACCTTAGCCTAGATCCTAGGGTAGCGGTGGTACCATTTATATCTGGGTAAAGGGACTAGGGTGGTACGTATTTATGTAACCGATTTATGTAAATAAATCAGATTTACAATGATAGGATTCAGTGGAGAGACTTCGTGGAACGTCGACCTGTTCATTAACGGAACGACAAAGGATATGTATGTATGTATCCCACGACACAAGGACCATACCCACGACACAAGGACCATACTTCATAGGTGTGGCCCTTAGTGTGAGATGACGACAGCCAAAAGAAACTAGCATAAGTTTAGTTAGAAATATTATGAATTATGTAAACTGTCATTGTTATATATATTTGAACCACTTACTTGTCATGTATTTAAAAAAAAGTATGTATTTATCTAACCGACATTCCCATCTCTCTCTCAGACCCGGCGCGCATCTCCAACAAGTCCGACACGACAGTGGCGTCGCCCGGTGCCGCGGCGGAGCTGTGGTGCCAGCTGGACGGGTCGCCCCTGCTGCCTGAGCACGTGGCCTGGCACAGACCCCATGGCGCCAGCCTGGCCAGCGGCGCGGTGCTCTCCTTCAAGAACAACATAGCCTACCTGACGCTGGAGCATGTGGAGAGGAAGGACATGGGAGCCTACGAGTGCTCCGTGTTCAACGGACTCGGGAATCGAACCCGGGCCTCGCCCTTCCTGGTGGTCAAACGTAAGTTCAGTGCGCGTCAATCATTCCTTAGACTGCCAGCCTCCGTGGCGTAATGGTTGTGACTTCTGCCCGTAGTCCAGAGATCCTGAGTTCGATTCCCGGTTGGAGTAGAATTTTCGCTCAGAAAATTCTGTTCCCTCCGAATATGTGAGGCTGGCAATTCCGGCCCTACCCAGGCTGGGTGAGGTCAATGTGGGTAGCTGGTACGATTCCCAGCGAATGGAGGGTAAAACCCCCGTCCTGTCTACCTCCAGGTAGGACGTTAAAACCAAATAGAAATAATGGACATGAAAGGAGCCTAGATATTGGATCTGGGCGTCCATATAATCCTTTCACCACCGTGATTTAGGTATCCTTAGACTTAAATGAAAGTATAAAGCTATGTCCGCACTCGTGTGCTTTCGTCTTTCCTCTGTCGACTTTCAAAATGACACATGGAAGGAGGAACGTTATCGATATGCGTCTTTTGAGTTGCAAGAACGTGTTTTTCGACAGGCATGCGAGAAAGGCATGTGTTTCTGCGAGTTGAAAGTGAAATGAATATGAAAGAAAGCGCACAAGTGTGGACATTGCTTAACCTTTTTTCCCCGATGCAATTCAACATGAGAAAGTTTAGTTATAATAATATTATGTAATATAAAAATACTATCATCTTATTTATACTGCCCGATTACGACTATTAAAGGCCCATTATTCCAGCAGTAAGCACAAGACATATTATTATGTGGTAAAAATCCCAAATGGGAGGATAACTTTTCGTATCTCGGTTGGGTTTCGAACCCGCGATCTCTGGAATCCCTGGATTCACAGAGTGCCGCATTTCCAAATCTTGGCTTACCAAACTAGACTTGTAACAGACTTTACATAAAACAAACAATACGACTTTTTAGGATCCAGCTGTAATTATATCAATTTTTTCCTTTTTTTTATAATTTCACTTTGCTTTTGTCATTTCAAGTTATTTCAAATACTATTTTTACTGTCATCATTTTCTTATGTATGCCATGTACAATTTTGTTAAAAATTAAAAATCCATACGATAAAAAATAAATAAAAACCTCTGAGCTACCGGGATAGACTTTAGTTATTTGGCCCTCAATAGGTACATTAAGTTCTTTAACAAACAAGATATTTCGTGATACAAAATTAGAATAATAATAATATTATTGCCTTATTTATACTGCTCGATTAAGACTACCAAAGTCCCATTATTCCAGCAGAAAGCCCAAGACATATTATTATGTGGTAAAATTCTCAAATGGGAGGATAACTTGTCATGTCCCGTCTGGGTTTCGAACCCACGACCTCTGGAACTTCTAGATTCACAGAGTGCCGCCTTTACCACTGAGCTACCAGGACAGAGTTTTAGTTGTTTGGCCCTCAAATTGGTACTTCATTAAGTTCTTTAACAAACAAGATATTTCGTGATACAAAATTAGAAGAAAATGCTGTTGGCATTAGCACCGCCCTTGATCAAGATTTCTATGTATGTATATATTCTATGTTATTTGTAAATAAAACTTGATCCAACATGTTTAATAATAATAATAATAGAATACTGAAATGTAAAACAAAAAGTCAGTAAAGGAACAACACATGAATTATTTAATCTACAGACGAGCCGGAAATGATAGAGCTGCCTCACCTGATGAAGGCGGCCAGTAACCGCGGAGACAACGCGCGGCTTGTGTGTAGAGCCTCGGGGGCCCCACGGCCAGAGCTCAGGTGGAGCAGAAGCGGCAGCAGCGGGATCTCTACCAGCAACGGGACCCAGCGGAAGTACTCCGTGCAGATCAACCAGGTAGGTTGCTTTCTATTACAGAACCCTGTATGAAAACTTAATAATAATAATAATAATACTCTTTAGTAGAAGCCACCAGGCGAGGTTAATGCTCAAAGCATTTTCTACCACCTAACCCTCAGAGTCTTATTATTATGTGGTCACAAACTCAAATTAATGAGGAAAAATTCGTGCACTGGGTGGGATTCGAACCAACGGATCCTTACGTTACCTGGATTACCAGATTAGTGCGTTAACCACTTGACTACCTGTGCACATTTACTTACAGTTTTAAGTGCACAAAACTTAAAACTTTAAGGAACCAGTGTTTTAGAACCCTGTAAGAAAACTCAAAACTTTAAGGAACCAGTGTTTTAGAACCCTGTAAGAAAACTCAAAACTGTAAGGAACCAGTGTTTTAGAACCCTGTAAGAAAACTCAAAACTGTAAGGAATTAGTGTTTCAGAATCCTGTAAGAAAACTCAAAACTGTAAGGAATTAGTGTTTTAGAACCCTGTAAGAAAACTCAAAACTGTAAGGAACCAGTGTTTTAGAACCCTGTAAGAAAACTCAAAACTGTAAGGAACCAGTGTTTTAGAACCCTGTAAAAAACTCAAAACTGTAAAGAATCCAGTGTTTAGAACCTGTAAGAAAACTCAAAACTGTAAGGAACCAGTGTTTTAGAACCCTGTAAGAAAACTCAAACTGTAAGGAACCAGTGTTTCAGAACCCTGTAAGAAAACTCAAAACTGTAAGGAACCAGTGTTTTAGAACCCTGTAAGAAAATCAAAACTGTAAGAACCAGTGTTTTAGAACCCTGTAAGAAAACTCAAAAACTGTAAGGAATCAGTGTTTAGAACCTGTAAGAAAACTCAAAACTGTAAGGAATTAGTGTTTAGAACCTGTAAGAAAACTCAAAACTGTAAGGAATTAGTGTTTTAGAACCCTGTAAGAAAACTCAAAACTGTAAGGAACCAGTGTTTTAGAACCCTGTAAGAAAACTCAAAACTGTAAGGAACTAGTGTTTAGAACCTGTAAGAAAACTCAAAACTGTAAGGAACCAGTGTTTTAGAATCCTGTAAGAAAACTCAAAACTGTAAGGAACCAGTGTTTTAGAACCCTGTAAGAAAACTCAAAATTGTAAAGGAACCAGTGTTTTAGAACCCTGTAAGAAAACTCAAAACTGTAAAGGAACCAGTGTTTTAGAACCCTGTAAGAAAACTCAAAACTGTAAGAACCAGTGTTTTAGAACCCTGTAAGAAAACTCAAAGTGTAAAGAACAGTGTTTTAGAACCCTGTAAGAAAACTCAAAGTGTAAGGAACCAGTGTTTTAGAACCTGTAAGAAAACTCAAAACTGTAAGGAACCAGTGTTTCAGAACCCTGTAAGAAAACTCAAAACTGTAAGGAACCAGTGTTTTAGAACCCTGTAAGAAAATCAAAACTGTAAAGAACCAGTGTTTTAGAACCTGTAAGAAAATAAAAAACTGTAAGGAACCAGTGTTTTAGAACCCTGTAAGAAAACTCAAAACTGTAAGGAATATGTGTTTAGAACCTGTAAGAAAACTCAAAACTGTAAGGAAATTAGTGTTTTAGAACCCTGTAAGAAAACTCAAAACTGTAAGGAACCAGTTTTTGAACCCTGTAAGAAAACTCAAAACTGTAAGGAACCAGTGTTTAGAACCTGTAAGAAAAACTCAAAACTGTAAGGAATCAGTGTTTTAGAACCCTGTAAGAAAATTCAAAACTGTAAGGAACCAGTGTTTTAGAACCCTGTAAGAAAACTCGAAAACTGTAAGGAACAAGTGTTTTAGAACCCTGTAAGAAAACTCAAAACTGTAAGAACCAGTGTTTTAGAACCCTGTAAGAAAATCAAAACTGTAAGGAACCAGTGTTTTAGAACCCTGTAAGAAAACTCAAAACTGTAAGGAATTATTTTAGAATCCTGTAAGAAAACTCAAAACTGTAAGGAATTAGTGTTTCAGAACCTGTAAGAAAACTCAAAACTGTAAGGAACCAGTGTTTTAGAACCCTGTAAGAAAACTCAAAACTGTAAGGAACCAGTGTTTTAGAACCCTGTAAGAAAACTCAAAACTGTAAGGAACTAGTGTTTCAGAACCTGTAAGAAAACTCAAAACTGTAAGGAACCAGTGTTTTAGAACCCTGTAAGAAAACTCAAATCTGTAAGGAACCAGTGTTTTAGAACCCTGTAAGAAAACTCAAAATGTAAGAACCAGTGTTTTAGAACCCTGTAAGAAAACTCAAAACTGTAAGGAACCAGTGTTTTAGAACCCTGTAAGAAAACTCAAAACTGTAAAGAACCAGTGTTTTAGAACCCTGTAAGAAAACTCAAAGGTGTAAGGAATTAGTGTTTTAGAACCCTGTAAGAAAACTCAAAACTGTAAGGAACCAGTGTTTTAGAACCCTGTAAAACCACTCAAAACTGTAAGGAACCAGTGTTTTAGAAACCCTGTAAGAAAACTCAAAACTGTAAGGAACCAGTGTTTTAGAACCCTGTAAGAAAATTCAAATCTGTAAGGAACCAGTGTTTTAGAACCCTGTAGGAAAACTCAAAACTGTAAGGAACCAGTGTTTTAGAACCCTGTAAGAAAACTCAAAACTGTAAGGAACCAGTGTTTTAGAACCCTGTAAGAAAACTCAAAACTGTAAGGAAAAAATGTTTTAGAACCCTGTAAGAAAACTCAAAACTGTAAGGAACCAGTATTTTGGAACCCTGTAAGAAAACTCAAAACTGTAAGGAACCAGTGTTACAGAACCCTGTAAGAAAACTCAAAACTGTAAGGAACCAGTGTTTTAGAACCTGTAAGAAAAATTCAAAACTGTAAGGAACCAGTGTTTTAGAACCCTGTAAGAAAACTCAAAACTGTAAGGAAAAAATGTTTTAGAACCCTGTAAGAAAACTCAAAACTGTAAGGAACCAGTATTTTGGAACCCTGTAAGAAAACTCAAAACTGTAAGGAACCAGTGTTACAGAACCCTGTAAGAAAACTCAAAACTGTAAGTAACCAGTATTTTAGAACCCTGTAAGAAAACTCAAAACTGTAAGGAATTAGTGTTTCAGAATCCTGTAAGAAAACTCAAAACTGTAAGGAACCAGTGTTTTAGAACCCTGTAAGAAAACTCGAAACTGTAAGGAACCAGTGTTTTAGAACCCTGTAAGAAAACTCAAAACTGTAAGGAACCAGTCTTTCAGAACCCTGTAAGAAAACTCAAAACTGTAAGGAACCAGTGTTTTAGAACCCTGTAAGAAAACTCAAAACTGTAAAGAACCAGTGTTTTAGAACCCTGTAAGAAAATTCAAAATTGTAAGGAACCAGTGTTTTTAGAACCCTGTAAGAAAAACTCAAAACTGTAAGGAACCAGTGTTTTAGAACCCTGTAAGAAAACTCAAAACTGTAAAGAACCAGTGTTTTAGAACCCTGTAAGAAAAACTCAAAGGTGTAAGGAATTAGTGTTTTAGAACCCTGTAAGAAAACTCAAAACTGTAAGGAACCAGTGTTTTAGAACCCTGTAAAACCACTCAAAACTGTAAGGAACCAGTGTTTTAGAACCCTGTAAGAAAACTCAAAACTGTAAGGAACCAGTGTTTTAGAACCCTGTAAGAAAATTCAAAACTGTAAGGAACCAGTGTTTTAGAACCCTGTAGGAAAACTCAAAACTGTAAGGAACCAGTGTTTTAGAACCCTGTAAGAAAACTCAAAACTGTAAGGAACCAGTGTTTTAGAACCCTGTAAGAAAACTCAAAACTGTAAGGAAAAAATGTTTTAGAACCCTGTAAGAAAACTCAAAACTGTAAGGAACCAGTATTTTGGAACCCTGTAAGAAAACTCAAAACTGTAAGGAACCAGTGTTACAGAACCCTGTAAGAAAACTCAAAACTGTAAGGAACCAGTGTTTTAGAACCCTGTAAGAAAATTCAAAACTGTAAGGAACCAGTGTTTTAGAACCCTGTAAGAAAACTCAAAACTGTAAGGAAAAAATGTTTTAGAACCCTGTAAGAAAACTCAAAACTGTAAGGAACCAGTATTTTGGAACCCTGTAAGAAAACTCAAAACTGTAAGGAACCAGTGTTACAGAACCCTGTAAGAAAACTCAAAACTGTAAGTAACCAGTATTTTAGAACCCTGTAAGAAAACTCAAAACTGCAAGGAACCAGTGTTTTAGAACCCGGTAAGAAAACTCGAAACTGTAAGGAACCAGTGTTTTAGAACCCTGTAAGAAAACTCAAAACTGTAAGGAACCAGTGTTTTAGAACCCTGTAAGAAAACTCAAAACTGTAAGGAGCCAGTGTTTTAGAACCCTGTAAGAAAACTCAAAACTGTAAGGAACCAGATTTGTTTCTCTCATAACCAGGTTTCTTTAATAGAGATATTTTTTCTAATAAATAGGTAGGTAAATTTGACTTAAAAGTCGTTCTGTTTGTTATATCCAGGTTTCTCTTAATCTTAATCAAGATAACGGTTTTTGTTAGTTTATTGACTGATAATAGCTGCTTCATTAGTACATATTGGCATTGATTACAAGGTCATTCTAAAGAAGCAGGGCCTTGTATCACAATGTTCTACAAGCTATTATTAGTATTAGTAAATGAGTAAAAAATTCTGTCTCACGATGAAATTATACAAGTCCATTGATATAGCACCCAAATTAATGGGCTAGGGCTTTCTTTGGAAGGGTATATTATTACATTGTTAATGATTTACTGCATAAGTCCACTTAATACAAGTGTAAATACTAAAATTATGTAGTTGTGATTATTGACCTTGCAGCATCTGAAATAGAATAGAAAAGAATAAAATACAGGTGAAATACATTTGTATAACTGAAAAAAAATACAGGAGCTGAACTGAACGACAATTTACCTATTATTTCATATTTTCAACTCTTTTCCAGCTGAATCCCATCTCGTACGAATCAGTCCTCACCATTCACAAGGTGGAGAACTCTGACTATGGCACGTACGAATGTCTGGCCAAGAATCCCCTGGGCCAGAACTCTACCAGCATCCAGCTGGTTATCATCTCCCGGCCTGACCCCCCCACCTTCCTGTCCGTGCTCAACATGACGCACAGCTCTGTCACTCTGTCCTGGGTAAGCTCTGTCACTCTGTCCTGGGTAATCTCTGTCACTCTGTCCTGGGTAAGTTCTGTCACTCTGTCCTGGGTAAGTTCTGTCACTCTGTCCTGGGTAAGTTCTGTCACTCTGTCCTGGGTAAGTTCTGTCACTCTGTCCTGGGTAATCTCTGTCACTCTGTCCTGGGTAAGCTCTGTCACTCTGTCCTGGGTAAGCTCTGTCACTCTGTCCTGGGTAAGCTCTGTCACTCTGTCCTGGGTAAGCTCTGTCACTCTGTCCTGGGTAAGTTCTGTCACTCTGTCCTGGGTAAGCTCTGTCACTCTGTCCTGGGTAAGTTCTGTCACTCTGCCTGGGTAAGCTCTGTCACTCTGTCCTGGGTAAGCTCTGTCACTCTGTCCTGGGTAAGTTCTGTCACTCTGTCCTGGGTAAGCTCTGTCACTCTGTCCTGGGTAAGTTCTGTCACTCTGTCCTGGGTAAGCTCTGTCACTCTGTCCTGGGTAAGTTCTGTCACTCTGTCCTGGGTAAGCTCTGTCACTCTGTCCTGGGTAAGTTCTGTCACTCTGTCCTGGGTAAGTTCTGTCACTCTGTCCTGGGTAAGTTCTGTCACTCTGTCCTGGGTAAGCTCTGTCACTCTGTCGTGGGTAAGCTCTGTCACTCTGTCCTGGGTAAGTTCTGTCACTCTGTCCTGGGTAAGCTCTGTCACTCTGTCCTGGGTAAGTTCTGTCACTCTGTCCTGGGTAAGTTCTGTCACTCTGTCCTGGGTAAGCTCTGTCACTCTGTCCTGGGTAAGTTCTGTCACTCTGTCCTGGGTAAGTTCTGTCACTCTGTCCTGGGTAAGATTTTTTTCTTCTACTTTTTTTTGCGTCACTTTCAACCGCATGGTTGTATCACGAAGGGACTTTATGCTTCATTCGCTGGTTACTTACATACCAGCTACTCAAATTAACCTCACCCAGCCTGAGTGGGGTCGGGAAGTCCTTTTTCGATAGCTGGGACTTTGGGTTGTATATCCATATCACTATGCATTTATGCTTCGTGGTCTTTGTGCTCCTGGGCTTGGTTTTGTCAGCTATTTGAGTATTGTGACTATGGGGGGTTTTTTTTAATGCTACTGTCTACACCTCACATAGAAATTATCACTATGTGAGGCAATACCTGACAGATATAATATATGCATTGGTTATTTGAGTGACAAACATATAATCAGAATAAATCTGGCGTCTCACACATATTGTTAAAAGTATTCATAGCTGAAATCAATGGTGAGTAGGTGGCTTTTATTAGGGTTAAAAGATTCCTTAGACTTTTTTTTCCCTCGTAAAAAAAATTAAAAATATGAGCTTAACGCATCACGTTTCCTCCCGCAGATACCTGGTTTCGACGGTGGGGAGCCGGTGACGTACCATGTGCGCTACCGGGTGGCGGGGTCCTCTAGTCCCCAGTACTTCTCCGTGCGGACAGAGAACGCCACGGATTGCGTCCTCACCGGGTTGCAACTCGGGACGCAGTACGAGTTCAGCGTGATTGCGGCCAACAAGATAGGAGACAGTGACTACTCGGAGACCGTGCAAGCTTCCACATCAAGTAAGTGCTGATGATCTGTAGGAGAAATGAAGGAACAAATAAAATTAGTACTTACCCATATAAATTTACCTATAAAACATTAAAATATTCTAGAGAGGATACAGAGGAGACTTAACAATCAGAGTCCTTGCTCCTGGATACAGCATTAAACACGAATGTGCATACCTTAATATGCTATTCAAAACAACGACATCTTGATAGAAAAAAATGTTTAGGCGGTAATCGGATAGAAATACCATGTTCCAGAATAAAATATGTATCCTATTATTCAAGAAAAGAATAAAATCCTCTGAGCCGAAGGCTGGCAAACTTTTATCTATTAAAGACCAAGTGGGCAGTATCATTAGTTCCGACCTTGCTTTACGAAATCACAACTCATATGGTTCTAGGATCCCGAGTTCAAACCTCTGGAAATAGTTCATTGAAAACAAAGAGAAAAATCTTTTCTTTAAGAGAGAGAACAAAATAGAAATTATTGATGTCTAATCTACCTATTGAAGTTATCACTTGTAATAGTATTAATTTTTTGTTTATTTTTTACGCCATTTTTGCTTGCTTGTTTAATTTGCAACCTCTCAATTCTTTAACGCCTCAATAACAAACTCTAACCAGCCTATTAAAGTATGCATGTTACTAAAAACCTAACTAATTTGTAATAAATTTTAAAATTAACCCCACTGTCTGTATTTTGACATTGAATAATGGGGGATCCGTTGGTTCGACTCCCACCCAATGCATGAATTTATCCTCATTTTACTTGAGATCAACTTTCAGCACAACTCGAGTTGTGCCATGGCCGGGGGGGAAAGTGTACTGGCACAACTCGAGTTTAGCCATGGCAGTCAAAGAGAATAATGACACAAATAAAACTTCCAGAAGAAGGGATCTCTTCAAACCCAAGAAGGGATGACTTTAATCCATTTCGTCTTTTTGTTTTATTTCGGAAAACACGCAATATGGATAAATATTAAAAGTATTTTTTATTTTTTACTTTCGGCCCTGCTTTCTAACAAACTCCTTGGCTATCTAACAACCTGCTATCCCTCTTCTCTCTAACATGACGGTGATGGTTCTCTCTTCCCCCTCCAGGTGAAAGCCCCTCCTTGCCTTCTCTAAAGTCTAGCGGTGTGGGGGCGGGCAGTGGCACGGATGCTTCCTCACTCGAGCACGAAGACAGCAAGACCGTGCTCCTCATAGGAGGTGCCGTGGGCGTTGCACTTGTCTTGCTCAACATTCTGGTGGTGGGATGCTGCTTGCATCGGCGGTCGAAAAAACGCGTCGCAGGTAACGACTTTGAATTAATTCCCTCCGCTATCTATGTGTGTGTGTCTAGGTCTCCCCGAGGCCATCCTGATGAAGGCAGACGTGTCCCTGTCTGTTATCCTTGGCATCGCCCTGTCCGGAGCCCTGCTGGTCCTCCTCAACATATTCCTCATCGCTGTGTGTATTCATCGGAAGAGAATTAGAAGAGGTATTACTCTTGTATAACATATTCCTCATCGCTGTGTGTATTCATCGGAAGAGAATTAGAAGAGGTATTACTCTTGTATAACATATTCCTCATCGCTGTGTGTATTCATCGGAAGAGAATTAGAAGAGGTATTACTCTTGTATAACATATTCCTCATCGCTGTGTGTATTCATCGGAAGAGAATTAGAAGAGGTATTACTCTTGTATAACATATTCCTCATCGCTGTGTGTATTCATCGGAAGAGAATTAGAAGAGGTATTACTTGTATAACATATTCCTCATCGCTGTGTGTATTCATCGGAAGAGAATTAGAAGAGGTATTACTTGTATAACATATTCCTCATCGCTGTGTGTATTCATCGGAAGAGAATTAGAAGAGGTATTACTTGTATAACATATTCCTCATCGCTGTGTGTATTCATCGGAAGAGAATTAGAAGAGGTATTACTCTTGTATAACATATTCCTCATCGCTGTGTGTATTCATCGGAAGAGAATTAGAAGAGGTGTTACTTGTATAACATATTCCTCATCGCTGTGTGTATTCATCGGAAGAGAATTAGAAGAGGTATTACTTGTATAACATATTCCTCATCGCTGTGTGTATTCATCGGAAGAGAATTAGAAGAGGTATTACTTGTATAACATATTCCTCATCGCTGTGTGTATTCATCGGAAGAGAATTAGAAGAGGTATTACTTGTGTGCTGGGCTGATTTGATTCCTGCTCTCAAAATGAGAAAAAAATGGTTTAGTTTAGTATGGAGGAAAAAAAAAAAAAAAAAAATTAGAAAGCCAGCGTCGATGGCATGTTGAATACACCGGTTCCCTTCAGAACACCGAAGTTAAGCGACATCCAGCGAGGTTAAGACTTGGATGGGTGACCATTCAAATTCTAATTCTCGTGACGCTGGCTTTTCCCGGCCCCACTCAGGCTGGGTGAGGTCAATGTGAGTAGCAGGTTTGTGAGTTTCCTGCGAATGGAGGGTAAAACCCCCGTCGTGATATGACCATGGCAGTTGAAAGCGACGTTTAACCCCACTTAAAAAAAAAAAAAAATTAGAGTTCCTTGGTTGTATGAAAAAGGACATTACAATTTCAAGGTCAATGGGCAATAATGTAGTAGATGAACTACCCGGCCCATTTATCGCCACCTTAAGCTTCTTTCATTTTTGAAATTTTTTGTGTTATAGTTTTTTCTGTAAGAATTGAAGTAACACTTAGAATATTTAGTTGTTTCTTAAATTGAAATATTATTTAAACAAACTTAATCCTGAAACCGAAGGAAACATTTTTTCTCAGACCTCCAACTTTGGCGATATTAGGGTACAGTGTATCCTAATATCGCCACCTAGGTGGCGATTTTAGGATAGATTAATAATAAAGAGTAAACCTTAAGCACAGATTAATTATAAAGAGTAAACCCAAAAGAAACAATTAAAGACACTCACATGCAAGTAGTAACCAAAAAACTGAATTAATTCAAACTTGCTTACCTCGCAATATTATGAAAGCCCTTGTTGAAAATGAAAATGATTTTTTTTATTTTTTCGCGGGCACTCACGGTTTTTTTTTTGAAAACAACGAGTAAAAATTTAAAGATAATTACACAAGATGCTCATAATGAATGGCGCCAATTTTAAATATCTACTGAGATAAGGAGGGTTGGCGAAATTAGGACCATGGCGATAAATGGGCCAGGTACCTTATTTGTATTATTTGTACCATATTAAATGGTATATAAAATTTGTCATATTTTTATGTATCCGAAAAAACGGTAAGAAGTAAGAATGAAAATGGAATTTTGGTTTACAAGTAAGTCTCTCTGAAAGTGACTCTTTTACTACCATCATCTATCTCCTGATGGAAATCAAAAGCCTTGAGCTTGCACTCGAAGCATATTAGAGATTACATTCTCCAACTACTTAATAATATATACCTACACTGGAGCCATTTTAAATAATTTATTTAACTGAACAAAAAAGTCCTCAATAATTCCTTCACCCTTCAAAGATGAAGTCATCTAAACAGACCCATGTTGTATCTCCCCAGGAACAAGTGAACAATCCAGCAAGACAGCCACCATAGAGATGTATGCTCCCAGCAGTTTCAATGAAACAGTCACCGGTGAAACACTCAGCTCTGTTTCAGAGAAGAGTGAAACCTACTCGGAGCATAACCAAGACTACGGGGTGAGTTTCTTCCCTTGTGGTCTCTGTTCCTCTTTGATATTCTGGGCTGGACCAAGCCTAAGTATGGCTCATCTCATTTATCCTTCTTAACATTCATTATTATTATTTTACACTTTATTAGATATAAATAGACATAATGTACAATATAAATAATTATTTAAACAATTAAAAAAATGGGAACAATATATACAATAAAATGAAAAAGAATAGAAAAATATATAAAAACATATGTCCTAACTAAAGGGCGGGGTTATTGCCTATGGCAATTCCTTCCACCTAACCCTTGAGTACAGTGTCCATAATTATGTGTTAGTTAGTTAGTTATAATGCATTCAGTTTCTTAATTTGTTTAAATTTTCAGTGTCGGACTCAGGGGTCAACTTAAAAATCTTAAGTGAGACCCAGTTTTTTATGCCGTTGATTTTACATTTATATCTTTTTATTGTTATTACAGGAGGAGAACCGCAAGACCGCCACCAGCACCTACCTGATCGAGCAGATGGACTACCCCTTCCAGTACCCTGGCTACGACATGCAGCCGAGCCACGGCATGAAGGACGGCTATGACATGCAGCCAGCCCAGCACATGCACCCACAGGACCCCAGCCTGGGCACCATGGGCACCCTCAGGCGGAACTACGCCACGCACAATGGCACCTTGGGCAGAGGTGAGGGAGACATTTAATTTTATTTATTTTTTTAATTTTAAATTAATTAACGGGAACTACCCATTTTTCACAATTTCCCTATCTTATTCTAATGTAAAATAAAACTTAGGTCTAGTAAAATAGAACAGTAAAAAAAAGTTATCATATTTGTGTTATTCACTTTCGTGATATCACAACTACTCAAACTCGCTTTTACTAAATCTACGCTGAAACCGAGACTTGAACCACCGACCTCCAGGTTACAAGTCCGCTGCCTTATCGATCAAGCCACTGAGGTCGGTAACAGTAAAATAGAACAGTATCTAAAACTAAGGTTAAAAAAAGGACTAAAAGGTTGGCTCTACGCATCGGTCTCACACTATTGGGAACTTTCCTTTTGAAGGATCATTATTCAAGCTTAGGAAAAATACTCAACTTCGTAAAAATATTATAAATCATAAAGAAATACCAATGTGGAGTTCGTCTTACAGTTTCTCACATCTTTTAATGCCCAACCCTTACAACGATTCGATCAACTCTACCCTTGGAGATAACAAGGATAGGATTGATTCTCTAATGTTATACCTCAAGAGAACCTAAAACTGAAAGGGTTCAAACAGATTTGAACGGTGCGAACGAGCAACTAATTAAAAAAAAAATATTTTGGTTGAGAATCAATAGGCAACTGAGAATTAATAGAGATTAATTGATGGAAAATTTTATTATTGTTTCGTCAAAATTAACGAGTCGCAAAACTTATTCTTTTATTCCTCACTCGCCAGGTATACAATCAGGAGCGGACAGCAACGGGTACTACAGCTCAGGGGGAGCAGACCCCCGCTACGTGGCCTACCCCCCGCCCGTGCAGTTTGCTCAGCCGCCCCTGATCCCCCAGCCCCCCTCTCTCCGAGCCAATGTGCCCCCTCCGGACGTGACTGTGTTGGGGGCCCCCGGGCCTCACCTCACTACTTTCTACGGCGGCCTGCCCCTGGAGAACGAGGGCCACCTGGTATGATGCACGCTGCCGCGGCCCCACAAGGCCGCGCCACGCATGAACCTCGTGTGAGGGGGGCCTGTGAGGGGGGGCCTTGTGATAAGTCACCTCGTGTGAGGGAGGCCTATGTGATAAGTCACCTCGTGTGAGGGGGGCCTATGTGATAAGTCTGTTGAACGTGATATTACCCAAATAAGAATGACCATTCCTGTGCAAGTCTCCACAGTCTACATGTTTGGTCACTTCACTAAGTGGTTAAACTCGGAAGTGATCTTTCACCTCTACATGTTTGGTCACTTCACTAAGTGGTTAAACTCGGAAGTGATCTTTCACCTCTACATGTTTTGTCACTTCACTAAGTGGTTAAACTTGGAAGTGATCTTTCACCTCTACATGTTTTGTCACTTCACTAAGTGGTTAAACTGGGAAGTGATCTTTCACCTCTACATGTTTTGTCACTTCACTAAGTGGTTAAAGTCGGAAATGATCTTTCACCGGATTGACTGGACAACGTGTCCCGGCCCATCCCAGGCTAGGGAGATGCAGCATCCCTGCGACGTATTTTTTTAAAGCGTTAATAAATAAGTACTCTAAATAACTTTGCCATCTGCTAGGTTGAATTTGATTAGGAGTTTGCTCCTTGTTAAATAATTAGTTCTCTCGTCTGACGGTGCATTGAATTGTTGGTCGCTTAATGTAATGGAGCTTGCTCGTCTTGTATAATGTAAGTGTATTTACGTTGAACTGCCAAATATTTAGATCAGGTAAATGATTTTAATTTTTTATCTTGTATAAAGATTATGTTAAATCCAAGTTTTCGATCTCCGGTTCCCTCGTCGTAACTTCCTATGGCGATGAAACCTCAAATAATATCAAAAATTTGAAGCTCGCTTTGTATTTTTTTACTCTCTCGTATGATGCTGCGTCCTAGTTACTACAAATATTGATAGAATATTTCTAAAGAAATACATTATATTTTTTAACATAACTTTTATTCCACATTTTCTCCAACGAAGAAAAAATATATGAGAGTTGACCCCCCACAAGCAACAGATATAACCCCCTACCTAATTCAAGATTTACATCAGGTGGTGTGTTTCCCATGAATTTTTCGTTATCTGTAAGTTGAAGCTTCCAAATTCTGCTACTGACAGCTTGAACAATTCCTTTTATGACAAAATTATCTTGTTGGGAGTTTTATAAATGTGGTAGTTCAACCACGTTATACCGCCAAAATTCGCCAAACGTGTGGATTTTGGTTTTTTTTTTTTTTTTTTGGTGTAACGGTTCATGATATCAAAAAATATATTTATGAGATTTGACCCCCCACAAACCACAGATATAACCGTAACCCCCTAATCTAAGATAATTTTGTCAAAAAAAGGAATTGGTGGAGCCGCCAGTGGCGGAATTTTGACGGGCGGCGGGAGGTCTCGGACGTCAACTTACAGATAAAAAAAATCGGTGGAGTTATTTTTAAACATTGTCACTCTTCTTCGAGATTTTCTCTCGAGTCTAGAAAAAAATTGTGGAAATAAAAGTTATGTGTAGAATTTTGTTTTTTCACTCTTCTTCGAGATTTTCTCTCGAGTCTAGAAAAAAATGTGGAAATAAAGGTTATGTAGGATTTTGTTTTTATTTAAAATTATTGTATACATATTTGTGTTTGAGTTATAAGTGAAAAACTACAGAGGCGTCAAAATTTCGATGCTTTTGCCACAGAGAGTTACGCCGAGGTAGAAAATTAAATCTTTTACTTGATCTCATGTACAAGCAAATGTATTTATTTACTGAAGTATTTGTGTTAGGTACACAGGGAATATATCAATGTATTAATTAATGCTGTAATCTTTGCCCGCCCAGGAACTAAAATTTGACAAGAGTTAACATTTTTTCACCATTTTGGCTTTTGAAGGTAAAGAGAACATTTTGTTCTATCTAAAAAAAAACACACACACAAAAATCGAAAGACTTGAGACTGAGAAATGAAATGTCCACAAGGGTCTAGTCATTATATGCCCAAGGTGGATCAGAGATCTCAGAAGTTCGTATGCTGTTGTTAATAAGGGTAGGCACAGTTTTGTGGATTTCTTGGCTATTTTTGTAATTTTTTAACATGGTCAGTACTGTTCACACAACACCAAAATAATAGACCGTTCATTAGCAAAGACCTAAGACCTAATAGACAGGCACAGTTTACTTTTAACTATCCAAAACTGTAATGCGCATAAACCTAATAAATAATTTTATAAGTAGGTAGCTTTTCGTCCCAATAATGTCCAAAGTTTTCCATTTTGTATATAAAATATTTTAGACGAACTATTTTTTTGGTATGTTTCAGACATTTTTTATTTACTTAAGGCTTATGATTGATTTAGTTATTTTTTTCGAGTCCCAATGAAAGGAAACCATCTATGAAATAAAGAGGCTGTGCACTATGTAGTAATGATACTTTAATATCATAGAGTTAGGTTACCTATTTAAACTACCTGGGACAAACATTAATTTATTTTTCAAAAGTTAAAAATTTGCATATAATACAAAGAAATTGATTCATAAAGTGATAGAAGTAAAAAAATGTTGTTACACGCCATCCTGCTTTCCATTCATCAGATTAACGATTTCTTCCAATACCAACGGAAAATTATTATTAACTGATTATTTTAAAGAAAAAATTGAAATTGATTTTTTACTTCTGTGCATAATACATAATCCACCTTAATTAAATATTTGTCTTCTCATTAACGTTAAATTTCATTATTATTATTTTTCTAATATAATACCAAAGTATATTGTAAATTATTTTATTGCTGTGTAGTTATAATATGATTTTGTGAATAGTTTTTGAAAACATGTAAAGTGATTAATAGTTAGTTTATTTAAAGCTCGATTGAAATGGCATAGGCATATGAGAATATACATAATTTGTAGTGGGTTATTTTCCATTCATCTTTCAACCCATATCCATAAAAAAAATTGCCTTCCTTCCTTTCTTTGATAACTGAATGAGTTAAGAGGTCCAGTAGTAATAGGAGGGAAGGTAAGTGACCAAAATATATTCAGTACTCACATCTAAACTTGTACATAAAATAGGATCAAGGAAGTAGTTTTGTTATTTTCAAGGTGTACCTACGTCATAGAAAGAAATGAGTAACATTACACGGACAAAACAGGGATGAGCGTTTAATTTAATTTGTATGTTTTATTTAAAATTATAAAGGATATGCTCAAAAAACCTGTACAGTTAATCTTTAGTTTTAGTTGTATTATTGTGTTGATAATATTTACTGTACATACTTCATTGTTACGAGATTGATCTCGTTTTATTATAATTTAAATCATGTAACAATAATTTAAAGAACCATGTATAATTTTTTTGCAATGGTTTGTGTCCAGTTACAAGCTAATTCTGTTGGGTGATCCGAGAAATGTTGACACCCGTTAATGGTAGGTTGGTTGATACGGTAATTTCCTACAGGGAAACTTTTTTTTTTTTTTTTTTTTTTTTCGTTTTCGTGATAAGTGAGAAAATGCAATTTTTCTTTAAAGACCCTCCTGTCTTCTTTGCCTAAATTTTCATGCCGAAACATTTTTTTTCAGTGGTCGATTATTATTCACTAAAAAAATGTTTTGGTATGGCTGTCGAGGGTTTAAAAAAAAATAAAATAAAAAAAAGAAGAATATTCTACCACGAAAACAGAGAGCAATCGGATAAAATACTTCATAGATCAGCGTTGAAAATGAACGTATCTTAACTACCATTCATTAGTCGACGTTTGTCTAGACCCCCCTGTACAATAAAAAATGCTCATGAAAATGTAAAGCTAAAATATTTCAGTCAACTTGAACCTTAAATTAGCAACATAGTAAGATACTAATTTAAGAAAAACTCTCGAGAAAACTCTAGCTAGCCGTGATCTAGTTTCTCCAGTAGAGCTAAAAATTACCATAAATTATGAGCAGAGTTTATCTCCAGGTCGCGAGTAGATTTACAGTTAATTTACATTTTTATGCTGTTAATAAATCACTCAGTACAATTAGCGACCTATTTACAATTTGAAATAAAATTGGTCAAGGTTTTCAGCTTGCATCTTCCTAGCTAAGAGAGTTTTCTTCATTTTATTGAACATTTTAGACCATTTCTAATGTATCACAATACAATTTGGGTTCTATTAATTAATTCTATTGACTAAAAAGTTTCTTTTTCCATCGAACAAATTGTGATCTCATTTTAATTAATTATTTGTTATAAAATGATTCTTTCTTGTGCATACAATAAGATATATTACTGCCCCTCCAACTTTCATAACACCATCGATCATAATGCAACACAAGTCACAATATTGGAAAATGGAAAAATTATAATAAAAGCATGAGCTGTTACGATAGTATTATAAATTTGGTGGGACTGTGTGAGTTATAAATTAATCATGTTAGTAAATAGAATAGAATATACCTCTCTCTCTCTCTCTCTCTCTCTCTCTCTCTCTCTCTCTCTCTCTCTCTCTCTGTTAATCAACAACATAAGAGTTGATAATCGCATAAACCGAGATATATATATATTTGCTTGCATAATTTGAGAAGGAACATGAAATGTATCCTGGTTAGTGACTCACTACTGATTAGAGTAATAAATAATAATAATAAAATGTCCATTTCCACACCACCAGTGTTGTTTTTTCTTTGATTTTTTAACTTGAAAGAATCATTTATTTTTGTTTGAAACGGATGAAACATGATTGTTATGCGTTTGTAAGTTGGTAATGACAATTTATACATACATAACATGCTTACTAACTAACCTTATCAACATACATTTAGAGTACAATAATCGTCGTCCCTTGTGAAGAAATTGCAGAAATTTCATACTTTTTGGGGGATTGATGGATAGTCGTGTGATGTGCCCACACACAAGTTTATTATTTTCAAGCTAACAATCAAGTTTCATCGGGGCTATTTTTATTTTAATCCTATTATAGTGTTAAATTCCAAGTTTTGTATAAAATGTGTATTATAAGTATGTAAGTGTATAATTATTTTATTAATAAAGTATTTTTAATTTCATGTTGTTAAAATTATCATGCAAATAAATACATAAAATGAACGTATTAACTGTGAAAAACTTTTTTTTTTACTTGTTTCATTCAACAGGATTAATTGTTTCAACAGATTAAATAATGGACAAAAACTACTGTCTGTATCAAACATTTCAATTTTTTCGAAAAATAATATCCCCCCTAAACAAAATTCTTTTTCTTATAATTTTATTGGGGGTTTTTTTATCCCAATTGTAAGTAAAAGAATTTTGTTAAAAAAAAAAAAAAAAAGTATTTAGTTGTAGTTGAGCCGCAAGGGGCGGGATTTGGCACTAACTTGATCAAAAATAAAAAATGAGAATCGACCACTTTTAACGTATACAGGGTGTCCATAAAGTGTCCCGCGTATCTCAAGAACGGCTGAAAAATAGCTAAACGCAAAAACCCTTATACCTTAATTTTGGGGGATGGATTTTTTGCCTACAGCGCCCCAGTCAGGCTGGACACGGACTAACTTTAAAATCTTACGTATCATCTTAAGGGTCTTTTTCTACAAAGAAATTCCTATATGCTGCGTCCTTTATTTAGAACCGAGAATGTACCTACTTACAATTTTGAACAGTAAATCAGATGATATAATTATGATGTACTTAATTTTATAAATTGTACTACTCTAGTACTTTATTTACCTGAAAGGAAGTTCTACTAAAGTTGCAGCCTGAAAGATTATTTTTTGAGGTGCAAATAATTTAGTATCTTTTGGGGATGCTCATAACATAATAAAAAATCTCAAATATTATCGTCAGTGAAGATTCGATAACTTTTTATCGCCAAGTTAATACGATTTGAACCATTCACGAGGAAGTAGTGTGTCCATAATTAATTGGCAGTGATTTTTTATCCATTGATGAATCAACCAATCAGAGAGCTCGTATCATAAGTAAACAATATTTTTCAACTGTTGCAATGTTGCTGTCACTGAATGAAGAACTCAATCAGCACTATGCAACAGTCAATAGATAAATCAGTTGATTTTAAGAAGACACACTTTGTGGATAACTAGATTCGACAAAAAAATGACGATGTATTTTCTTTTTAACTTGGTATGCCTGGTCCTAGGACACCATAGGAATCAAAGCTCTTCACATGCTCATGAATATAGCAGACCTTGGGAAAGCCTAGCCTCACGATGAAACGAGCAAACTTGGCCTGTCTTTGCATCGAGTCATCTCCTCCTACGATCACAATGATACTCCCCTTGTTGTTGAACAAGATGTTGAGTTCCGGTGAAGACTCGAGCGAGCTCAGGTCTGTGGACTCCAGGTCTTGTATTCTGGATAGCGGAATGTTGATACTCCCGATGATAGCCTCCTCCACGTACTCAGGGCTATCTCGTATGTCTATGACGAGTACTTTAGGTTTCTTGAAGCGAGTGTTGATCAATTCTATCAAGTCACCACGGCCTAGGCTGGAACAGAACTCTGACAGAGAGTGAGTGTGTTGCTCTAGCCTGTACCCCTCCAGCAACGTCTCATCCGACTCGTGTGTGCGGAATGTGATGCTACGCGGGGTGACGCAGTAGATAGCAAGAGAGTCAGTGACGCACTGCTCAATGTCCACCTCAGGGAGATCAGAGAATAGAAGTATGCACTCATTGAACCCAGAGGCAAGCAGCGTCTCACGGAACTGCTGGAGTATGGACACGCCGATGAAGAGAGGAAACGAGGCGTCGCCCAGGAGGAGCTTGTCCCACAGGTGGAAGATCTTGTGGAGGGGGAGCACGTGGGAGAACATTGTGAGGAACCAGGGAATGGCAAACAGTTCTGGAATGAAGTTGATCTCGCTGAGGTGATTAGCCAGCGCCGGGTCGTGGAAAGCTATGAGATGAGAGAACTTGGAAAGATATTCCTTCACAACAGCCGAGTTATCTTTGAGGAAAAAGTTGTGAAGATACTTTGGTACAAAGGTGGAGAAGCAGGCGTAAGCGATTGCTTCGTTGTTGAAGTTAAGGAAAACAAAAGGGGCACAGAGGGAGTCTAGACCCTGCCAGTATACAAACTGGGGATGAGACGCGACCCATGCTTTCAGAACTCGCTTTAGCTTCGTGTGTCCTGTCTTGGATGAGAGGAGCTCGTTGTACTGGTGACACCTGAGGCAATGAGAAACAGTAATGTTCTAATATTACAAGTATGCCACTAACTTATTATTTTACTTATAGTTGAAACTTTTAGGGAGTAATTAAGGGACAAAATGAAATTTTCCCCTTATAAAACAATATACAATTAATTGACTTTAATAATATACTAAGGTGATCAGACTTACAATTGTAAGTCTGATCACCTTGGTAATATCAACCTCTCATAATTTTAGTCTTATACTCCTGTATACATACTAGCACTAAACCCAAGATTCAACCAAACTTCATAAAATTGAGTTATTCTCCATTGGTCTATCATCATACCACTGCACTCAGATAGTTAGTAGGATCTTATTGTAAAAGTGCAAAACCATACTAAGGCCATTTTAATGGCCTGGTGAAGATGCGGCTGCCAGGTCCCGGCTCATGTAGATCCACATGATCAATTTCCATGAATCACAGAGCCAAGACATGGTAGGCTCATCTCAACCCAGCCATTAATGATTTTATCTCAATTTTATTTAAAAACATAAGATTGTAAATGTAGGTATCCAATTTATCAACTAATTTTCGAAAATACTATGTCAAATAAAATTAACAGAACAAGATAAAACTAAAAATAAGAATTAGATGCCACTAAGAGGCTTATTCCCTAAATTTATCAGAACTATCCACCCTGAAGAGTACTATCTTATTTTTAATTACCTTGGAATATCCACATCTATCTGACGGTCTGTAGGAGTCCACTTCTCTTTATTTATTCTAGCATAGGTATCCTCAATATTTCCTTTAACATTGAGGAGTATTGACCATACTTTGTGTCTAATGAAAGGAGGAATATCCACTTTGGCTTCCTTAATGATTTGGCTCAGTACATTAGGATAAGGATAGGCCTCTATAAGTCGACTCATCTGAACAATACGATGAAACTGATATTCGGTGTCCCTTTCTCTTATAATGAGAGGTAAAGGACTCAGGTTATCTTTATCATTGTCAATGTATCTAGTGACAGGATACTCTGTCTCAAATAATGGAAAGTATGAAGAAGGAGGCACATGGGCAAGCCGTTCTATAAGAGGATCCATAGACAGAGAGACAACACGAGAATCATATCTTTTGTTGTCATCCTTGGTCTCTCCTAACCATTTTCCTTCCCTTGTTACTATCTTTAGAGTAGTTAAAAATGGAGGCTTGAACCTGTTCAGGCCTTCTCTCTTCATTTCCTTCTGAACATCACCCCCAGCAAGCTGCCACAAGTGATAAATTTCGTCAAGAGGTCTTGAGTTCAAGAGTAGCTTTTTCCCTAGTGGAGACTTGACAGGGCAGACAACTTGAGAATTAGAAAAAAAAGAATGGTCCAGTAATACTTTAGGTGAAGGCCGAGTCTTCAGATCAGTCCTCAAACACTGGTTGACAAAGTCTTTTAAATCTGTAGGAAGTATTTTGTATGTCTCCAAATGGTCTTGTTCCCGTGCTAGACGTTCAAACACATTCTCTGGGTCTCCTCTAACAAGAGAGAGTATTTTCCGTATGGTTTGACTAAAATTAAGCTCCTTCCATAGTATTCTGCCAAGTGCTAGTTCTGCTAGGATAATACCAAGAGACCAAACATCTACCTTGAAACTAGAAGAATAGTCATTTTTGGTGCCTTGCATAAGAACCTCAGGGGCCATATATTTAGGAGCGCCAATAGGAAAGGTAACATCTCGACCACAATCAGTAATATAGTAGATACCATAGTTGTATATCTTTATACGCTTTGTATCTTTGTTATAAAGAATATTTTCAGGTGCAAGGCACCTGTGTACAATGCCATTTTTGTTAAGATAACTCAGAGCTGATAGAATTTGGTAGGCTATATTTTTAATTTGATCAACATCCACTCCAGATTCTATAATATTACTAAGTGAGTAATTCCAATATTCAAATACAATTATTAACTTCTCATGCTTTCCTCGTAATAAATCCAAGTGCTGAGCAATGCCTTCATGATTAAATGTTTTAAGAATTTGAGACCTCCCTAAAATTGATATTGAATTAGGAGTCAGGGGCAATCCATTACTACCACACATATCATCCTTGTGTTGCAAAGCAAAGAACATCATTGCACCAATACATGGTTTCTTGGAATATGTATATTGTTTATCAGAAGATGCAAGCTCCAGTTCTTGAAATAAAGCCTCATATTTTTCATAGAGCTTTGCCATTTTTTACTTTATGGATGTTTTAAACTGAAAAGAAACATATTCAATAATTAAAGATGTTATCTATTTTTTCCTTTATTTTTTGTTACTTTTGGAGGGAAATAATTTATTTCTTCAGCTCCTTTTTTTAATTACAAGTATAATCTCTCAGTACCTATCTCACCATAATGGAAGAAGAATTCTAATGAATTATAGATGTCAAATTTCAATTATTTTGCCATATCCCATCACTGTATTGTGGTTTTAGCAATCTGTTATGATATGAGTTAATAAGTATCAGGGTTTTATTTTCCAATGAGTGAGAATTGTATCACACCTTAACCTCCACCAGCCTGTTTTGGGTAAGCAATAACAACCTCACATGTTCTTCACTTGAATTAAGTAGGTAGCAATATTATCAGTCAGAAATGTCCGCCCAAATCAAGGATTGAATTCAAGATGAACATAAAACTGCTCGAAAATGGAGTTATCTCTACATTTTTAGCACCTGAATCAGTCTCCTAGACACATTAAGCTTGCCTTCTAAACTAGACATTTACCTTAGTTTTCTATGTTCAATTGAACCATTAAATTAGGTAACCCCTTGATACTGACAGGCAACTTTTTGTCACCTGTTATTAAAATGATTAAACTCTCTATGCAATAGTGAACATTCCCCATTTGTAGGAAATAATACAGATAATTTAGAATATTGGATTTTTAGTAGATCCTTATCTACGGAAATTTCAGAAGTGCAAGTACATTCCTGCAATGTGAAAGTGATCTGATTATTATTAACTGGGGTTTTACGTCCCATTTTACAGCTAGGTAATCTCGACATGGGGGTGTTACTCTCCATTCGCAGGAAACTCACAAACCTGCTACCCACATTAACCTCACCGAGCCTGGTTTGTGCCAGATTAACAACATCGAAGTCTTCACCTCGCTGGACGTTCCATAACTCAGTCGATCCTACTGATTACTGATAATACTGATAACTTGACAAGTGATATTCTTGATAAACAAATAAAATATTGGATCCTGTTTTCAAACTTAAAATTTTTTTTTGATCCTTTTACAATCTGCTCCTGTCAACTTAGTTTGACATTTTCAAATTTGGTTAATGAATTTTTCTTGTTTCTTCAAAAAAAAAATTTATATTTTTTCCAACACTTGAGTTATTGGAATTTTTAGATCATGTGTTAAGGTTATTCTTATATGAGTAGATTTGAGAGGTTCACAATGTCCGGGAGGTTTTGAGGAAGTCGTGCTATTTTTCTTCTATAGGGTTTTCGGAGTCCCAAGTTATGAGGGTTATCTTCAATGAATTCGGATGTTCTCTTGAGCATGATATTGTAGATGTAATCTATGTTGAGATCTTTATGGATATTTTTATTTGTCATGAACCATGGAGCTTTTGTAATTATTCTCAACACTTTGTTTTGAAAAATCTGTATTTTATTTAAGTTGGTTTTTGATGCTGTTATCCATACTGGGCAGGCATATGTCAGAAGAGGGACCAGGATTTGTTTATAAATTAATAGAGCTGTTTTCATGGACATTTTTGATTTCTTGTTGAATATTGGAAATAGCATGCTTAGTCTTTGATATCCATCATACGTTTTTTTCTTGATATGGGATCCCCAATTTAATCTTTGATCTAGCCATACTCCTAGCCATTTAATAGAATCTGTCTGCCATTCAAGAACTATATTTGATATTCTAATGGGGAGTACTGGGTAGAATATTTTTCTCAATGTGAACATTTTTATTTCTGATTTGGTTGGGTTTAGGGTTAGGCACCATTTATGACACCATTTTTGAATATGATCAAGTGATATTTGTAGATTGCTTTGGGCAGCAAATAGGTTTTCTTCGGCATGAGCAACTAATTTATCATCTGCAAACATGGCTAGAAAAGTATTGGGATCACTATTGATTTGATTTGATATGTCATGAACATAGATTAGAAAAAGTGTAGGTCCCAAGATGGAACCTTGAGGAACTGATGAATTTATTTTACGTATTGAACTATATTGATTTTCAATTTTTACTGTAAATGTTCTGTCTTCTAGGAAAGATGCCATGAGATTTTGGAGATATTTTGGAAAATTTAACTGTCTCAGTTTGAATAAAAGACCTTGATGCCACACTTTATCAAAAGCTTGTTTAAAATCTAGAAATGCTGAAGCAACATATTTTCTATTTTCAAATTGTTCGTTTACAAACTCAGAAAATCGTAAAATTTGTTGTGATGATGAGTGGCTTTCTCGGAATCCAAATTGATAATTTGGTATAATATCATAATCACTTATTATTTGTTTCAGTCTTGATGCTATTAGTTTTTCAAATAACTTAGAAATTGTGCTAAGTAAACTAATGGGTCGGTAATTATTCACATCATTTTTAGGTTTACCTGGTTTATTAAATAAAATAATCTGTGCATGCTTCCAAATAGTTGGAAAGTAACTCAACCTTAAGCAGGAATTGAATATAGCAGTAAGGAATAAAACAGCTTTCTTAGGAATTTTTTTCAATATTTCATTTGTTATTAAATCGTATCCTGGAGCTTTCTTATTTTTGAGGAAGTGAATTTCTGTATTAACTTCTTGTGGTGATATATATGGAAGAGGCATTTCTGCTGATAGAAGATCTTTTGAAATTTCATCTTTAACCATTTTTAGGTGATTCTGGTCAAATTTACTTTCATCTATACTGAAGGTTGACTCAAGGAGATCTGCAAAAACTTTGCATTTGTCTTCTACTGATGTTATATGACAGTTGTCTATTTTAATTGTTGGTATTGAGTCTTGTTTTTTTAATATTCTTTTGGTTTCTTTAAAAAGTGAACCATCTTCAGGATGAATATTTTGAAGGTAGTTTTGGTAACTGTCATACCAATATTCATCAAGTTGTTTTTTTACTTGTTTAGTAATTGTATTCAGTAAATTTTTATCCTGAATAAATCTGTTTCTTTGCCATCTTTTTCTAATCCGATGTTTATATGAAATCAGACTTTTAAGGTGAAATGGAAGATCATATTTAAAAGTATTTTTCTTCTTGGACTTAAAATTTAAATATTTTTTTTTTTGATTTTGATAAGAAAACTTCAACGTTGCAAGATGTGACAATTCTGTGCTACAGATTTATACAACAGATTTCTCAAGAAAAATTTCAAGTAGATACGAAAACGACACTCAATAAAACGGTTGTAATGTTGTGATTTGGGATTAATTTGGCTACTGAGTGAAGTATAGTGATTTAGTGAAGTTTTTTAGTGGTTACTCTTGAACAGTAGGCTATTAGAGTTGAAATTTTGATATGTTATCCAGACTATTCAGTAAAAGCGGGACGTCGCAAAAAATAATTTGGGCTTAATTTGGACCTTGAGGGTCGATAATTCAAAAAAAAAAACCTACATTTAACTGACGCCAGTTATCCGCACTGATTTCTGATTTCTTTTCACGATCACAAAATTTCACTAATGAACTGAAATATATTTTCTTAACGTTTCTACAAATTTTCAAGAGCCTTGCTTTATTCAATATAGGTAGGTTCTTCTTCTTGCTACGCGCTCATGGCTAATTTCTTTGTTGTTGCTGTTTTACAGTCGTCTGACACCTTCCTAGCACCACAGATATCTAGGAAATAATAATCTCAGAAAACCACAGATATCTCAGTGAAACGAGCTCATAAGTCAAAAGTAAACACAATTTTTTTTCGAATTTATTCGGTTACAAAAATCAGAACTCAGCAAGAACAATACATATTTTTAGAAAGGAAAAAGGAGGCAAGGCAAGCAAAATAATCTGAAGAAAAGAAGTTCAGAAAAATAAAAATAGTTGGAAATTTAATAGAAGATTGTGAAATAAAATAGATACTCTTGATTCTATTTTTCTGTCTTTCCTTCTAATCTTTGAAGAAGGCAAAATGCACGACATTTTCTTGTAATATAAACTTAGGTGTTGCACTTTAGTGGTTTTTCTGTTTTAATTTTCCTGTTCTCTGACCTCAACACAGAAGGTAAGCATATATAGTTCCTAGTTCAAGTTGCCTACCCATCTATATTTTGTGAGTTTAAGTGAAGAGAAGAAGGCCATGGAGAACAAAATGTCTTCACAAGAATTTGAAACTAGGTATGAAAAATTGCACCTGTAGGTAACTACTGTAAGATTAGACAGTTAGGTACTTGATGAAGTGCTGTATCTGCCTCTTAAATAAGTCCAATCATTACAGAAACATCCTCCTATTTACCATATTTCTTAAGGAGTTCACTTTTTTTGACCCCTTGGAACTCTTAGTGTAAATTACCTTCTAATCTAAATAGTACCTAAATCATAATAACAACAGAAAAAATTCTACAGTTGAGCAATATTATAAGCTTGCCTTCATAATTAAATATTTTTCAAATTTTATTATTCTCTATATTTTATATGGGAACGTCCATTTGTTACTCTTGTTACATTAAACACATTTGCCTGGGTGATGTTAGAACTATTGAGTATACAAATTTTGTACACCCTGATTATTTTTTGCTAATACTTTAACTTACACATGTCAACCATTTATTTTACTAAGAATATGTGTGTGGATGAGTGTGCAAATATGTGTGTGTGATTGTGGTGTTAGTTAGATTGAGTTGATATTTTGCATGATTACCAATGACTGGCTCAGTGCAGTAATGTGCTATCCAAAAAGTCAATTTTTCTAGAGTTGAGCTTTTTCAAATAATAGTATATTTAAACATATCTCGTAAAGTACAAGTCTGATTGATCTGAAATTTGGTATGGTTCCTAACAGAAGTGTATAAGAGCTATTAAGATTGTTCAAATGTTCCTCTTTTTATTAGTTGAGCTTTTTCACACTCAAAATTGGCCATCCCAATAGATTTGTATAATTAGAATTGCTTTAACTAAACCTGTATGTATGTATTGTTTTATTTGTGGTGAAGCACAAGGCCTCTTCACAATTTTTGTGGGTAGCGCAGCATTACTAAGAGCCTCCTTTACATTTCGAATTATTCTATGACATTAATTTCTTTTTACTCTGGTAATGCCGCCACTGGTCGTTACTCATACAAGTAACTACTCATTTTTCCTCACGAGGTATGAGTGGACCCCGAACATCCAAGTACAGAGCAGAAAAATTCCTGCCCCGCTGGGGATCGAACCCAGGTCACCGTGTGTTCAATGCCTAGCGCGCTAACTCACTCTGCCACAGTGACTACTTGCTTGAACTAAACCTTTCTACATTTACAATCTTCCACAAATGTTTTTTTTTTTTTTTTAAACCTCAAGTATTATAATAGAATAGAAGGTTTGTTTGACCATTTTTTCATGGTTTTTATCCTTCTCAAATTAGAAAAATATAAAGGGTCTCAATAAAAAAAAGCCGCAACACTGCTAGTATATTATGTTTATAACTAAAAATTACCTGGATAAACAGGATTCAAAGAATTCAAGGGCAAAATCATCTAGTTTAAACAAAGATGTTCACTTTAGTTTACCAACTCATGAATACTTAAAAGTCTTGCTTGAAACCAGTTAAATGGGTCAAGAAGTTAAAAAGGTAGGTAGACCAATGTATAAATTAACAACCCAAACCTTACATAAAATTGAATTATAGAGGTTGGATCTTTGTTTCAGAGAAGGTAAAAGCACTGAAAATGATGGAGTCTGTCAAAGATGATGCAGCTCTCATAACTTGTCTGCAAAAGAAAATACAACTAGCTGTGCAAAAAGAACAAGTTGAAAACCTAATACAGGTGAGTTGTGTTTTACAAAAATATTTAAAAACAATACACCCATATTTATTTAATTTTAAGAGATTTTACCATAAATTTTCAGTATCCATTAATTTAAACAATATTAGAGAAATCAAAACCTCTCGAGCCATTTTCTGATGGGAGATCAAGAGATAAATTCCCTTATAGAGAGGTAAATTTGACTAAATCAAGCTCTCATATCCAGGTTTTAATGGAATTTTTGCAGTAACAAAGAACATTTGTACATGCTCTGATTATCTTGTACCTACCTTTATAAATAGTCTTCTTTGAGGCTGTTTGGGTGAAGAATAACTCCCATCTCGTTTATTTTGGCTGATAAAACAATGGACTACAAACATAGAAGTCAGTGTTTGAAGTACTAATAACCAGTTGGTAGGATTTTTTTATATGAGTAACTAACTAAATTTATATGAATTACTAGTTAAAACTTTTTGTTGCCATTGAAGTTTTCGTCCATGGCTGGCGTCCTATTAAGGAAAAATCCTTAGTTTGTATCTAAATACTAAAAGGAGATTCTGTGCCAAAGTAGGAGTCATTTTTGGACCACCCATTTTGGAGAACATTCTGTTGATTACGAACCAATTCATAAATAAATATAAATGGATTTTATATATTATGTACAATATTGTACGTATTAAGTTTGTAACATCTTGTGACCAACACAATAATATATTCTGTATAATTAATGGACATCCTTCTTTTGTTTGGTTTTCTTGCAGAATTTTATTGGACCCAATGGCTCCATACAAGAAATTTTCAGAAAAATCAACAATGAAGTAGAAGACATGATGTTAATGAAAGCCCCAGAAATTAAACCAATGCGGGGAAAGAAAAAGAAGGAAGCACCTCGTCCAGATGGTAAGTATTTGATCTTCCAGCTCTAAAGACTAAAACTCTATTATTGTGTAGTTCAATTTAGTGTGCTTCATAGGGACAACCTCCAAAATCTCCAACATTGGTATATTTTCAAATGTATGTGTTGATATATTGAATTCTTTATCAATAGGACATACCCATGTATAAACAAGTAATGATACAAATAAAATACGAAATTAAGAACAATAAAAAAAAGATAAACAACATAGATAAAATATATACTGATGTATACATATAAAATATATACAGATGTGTATATATTATCATTTCTTGTTGTCACTTAATACAATATTATATTACCAACTCAATCAAAGATTTGCCAATTATGTACTAATTTTATCATGATGTGACATAAGTGCATAGCAGTGTTATTTTTAACTATGTATGTCCAAGCTTACACATGCAGTTAATAGATGCTGGGTGGCGCACTACTATGCTCCTTAATTATTACTCTAGCCTAGGTCACTGGGTCTTATTTTAATTTTTAGAAGGATATAAGATATATTTTATCATCAACATCTACAACTTGTGATTAAAACTGTATTGCTAATAATTATCATATTCGTGCATATCTAAATCCAGCGATTCCAGAAGAAAATGAAGATGGAGAAGATATTATAATCTGCCCCCCGCCGGTCGACACTGAAAGAGATATCACAAATGGAGTGGATGCCCAGGACACCACTGTATCCAGCACTAGTCATCGGCCCAGGTGAGTGAATCAATTTAAAATATGTTAAATTATATCTTGAACTCAGTAGTTTAATTATTAAGGCAGTGTATTTGTAACCTGGAGGTTGGTGGTTTGAGTCACAAGAATTGAAATTTTAACTATAATGTGATTAATCAATGTCTAAGAAGACGTGTAGAATGCGTGAGAGGCAACACAGCCCATTCCTCCAGATATTAGTTCAGGAGGGTGAGATAGTAAACATACTAAAAGTCCTGACGTCTGGGATTGGGGTAAAGGTGGTTCTGAGGAGGTCTTATTTTCAGATTTTTTCTTATATCTCAAAAACGCTACGTTTTTGTTAAAGCTTTGTTTGGAAGAATTTTGATTTTATTTTACTTTGAAAAATTCCCATCTATTTTTGAGATATACGCTCCAAAAAAAGCAACTATTTTTTCAACTGAGTGAGCTGCAACAATGACTTTAATTTTTTTTATTATTATTATTGATTAAGGGGTTTTGCCTATATAATAAAGGGGGGGGGGTCAATTCCTTTAATTTTTTCAATTTCTTCAATTTGATAAGCTGCAAATCGGAAATCCGCCACTGGCGCCTCCAATTACTCCAATGACTGCGTCACCTCTCAGGCACTCAACAACTCATTCCTTAACTGACCCATTAACCCACGAAGGACGAGCGTGACACATATGTAACAGCAGTCAACCGACCTCAGTAGCTTGATCGATAAGGCGGCGGACTTGTAACCTGGAGGTCGGTCGTTCAAGTCCCGGTTTCAGCGTAGATTTAGTAAAGCGAGTTTGAGTAGTTGTGATATCACGATAGTGATTAAAACGAATATGATAACATCTCTTAAACACATCTCTCTTATGAAACAGCAGTCAGGTATGTGTCACGCTCGTCCTTCGCGGGTTAAGGCAGGTTTGATTAATTCTGAAATCACTCTTATGAATAACACAAACATGATGACCTACAGTATTATTATGTATATATTTTCGAAGCCATAAGGTTATTTTGCCAAGCATGCCATTATATAATATTTTAATCTAATATATGTATAGTCTTAAATAAATAAATTATTATACATCACGTATAGGTACCAACTCAAGAAACTATAATTTTTTTCTCTTATATCCAGGTTTCTCTCATAATGAGGTATTTAAATTTGACCGGGAATTTTTTCTCTTGTATCCAGGTTTCTCGCATCAAGAGGTTATTAGTATTTACCCTAGAGGTAAATTTGACCAGGAATTTCTCTTCTAGTATCCAGGTTTGACTGATTATATAGCGTTTCTCAAATTCTTCTCAGTAAATCAGTAAAAAACAGAAAAGTCAGAAGTTGTACTAGATGTACATGAATATCAGAACATACCTGGACAGCTGTTTCGAGCTTATTTGCTCTCTTCAGCAGGTAATAGTTCTGAATATCCATGGCATCAACTAACCTCTCTATTTTAATCAGTATAAACAGAAAAGTGAGAAGTTGTACTAGATGTACATGAATATCAGAACTATCCAGGTTTGACTGAATATAGCTAGCGTTTCTCAAACTCTTCTCTTTCTTCCATGCCCACCAGGCGAGCAGCCGTGGACGCAGCAGCGGAGAAGATGAAGCGCATGACAGAGATCTCCGCGGCGCGCAAGCTGCGCAGACCCTCAGACTTCAACCAGAACGACCACGGGAACTACAACGTGTACAACCAGACCATCACCAAGGTAGAGGAGTGCTTCCCCCGCACCAAGAGGAGGAAGGGAAGTGCCAACGGCTCTGTAGTCACCTCGTCCCACTTCTTCAGTTCCACCATGATTCATTCCTCTCCCATCCAGAAAACTTTAGGTCCTGGGTAAGTAATAATTGAATCTTGTTTCAGAAAGCTTTAGATTATATCCCTTGTAAGAAAAACCAGTAAATAGTGGGGGTTTTTTACCAACTCTATATGTAAGATTTTTCTTAGGTACTCTATATGTAAGAACTCATGTAAGATTGTTGGACATTTTTTTCTACTATTGTTAGCAAAGAAGCTACCATAAACTAAATATTTTTGCTATATGTGCTTTTAAAATTGAAACGGAATTTTCTCGATAACTCTATGTAAATGTAAATATTGATTACAGTATTGAAGCTGGCAAAGGATTGGAAATGTCCATCATTCCTCCCCACACGGAATCTGTGATGGAAGTGGAAGAAACCTGCAGTACACGAACTCGAACCCGCACCATACGACACAAGAAACCAGAGGAGGAGCCTGCTGTTACTATTAAGGAGGAAATAATTGACGAGGAGGACAAGAGTGAGATCGGAAGTAAAGGAAAAGAGAACGTGACGGATAATATGCAGGATGCTTGCACCACAGGTAAGATGAATGTGACGGACAATATTCAGGATGCTTGCACCACAGGTAAGATGAATGTGACGGATAATACTCAGGATGCTTGCACCACAAGTAAGATGAATGTGATGGACAATACTCAGGATGCTTGCACCACAGGTAAGATGAATGTGATGGACAATACTCAGGATGCTTGCACCACAGGTAAGATGAATGTGATGGAGAATACTCAGGATGCTTGCACCACAGGTAAGATGAATGTGATGGAGAATACTCAGGATGCTTGCACCACAGGTAAGATGAATGTGATGAACAATACTCAGGATGCTTGCACCACAGGTAAGATGAATGTGATGGACAATACTCAGGATGCTTGCACCACAGGTAAGATGAATGTGATGGATAATATTCAGGATGCTAGCACCACAGGTAAGATGAATGTGATGGATAATACTCAGGATGCTTGCACCACAGGTAAGATGAATGTGATGGATAATACTCAGGATGCTTGCACCACAGTTATTCAATTCAATCCAAATATTTATTCTGATATTTATACATAAACACTTAACACAATTTACAATAATATTTTTTTAAAACACTAACACTAGCTTAATATTAGCTATCTACTTATTCAGTACTGTTATGATGCTGTTATTCAAGCAGAACCAGTACTTAACAAACAAGTGCATATCTTTTCTCCTATATTTGCAGATATGCAATAAAATAATCAACCTTTATACTCGTACAGTCCAATTATACACGTACAGTCCAATTATACAAAGTCCGAGACACCCCTCCTAATTTTTTAATGATTAAAGATAAAGAGCTGAAACATTATATAAATTCCTAAATCAGAAATGCATTTTCAGGGATTCCAAAAATGTGGGTTTCGGTGCCCATGGCGGTGGGGGGCGGACCATCTCTAAAATCTTGAATAGAACAGCCCACGTTTGATGATTATTATTATTATTATAATTAACCTCATTTTTAAAGGTACTTTGGCAATATCAAAAGATTTTTTTACCTTTTACCAACAAAATGATGGTTTCCGAAAGATGTAAGTGTCATTCCAATTATAAATGCAAGTCTTTGTAGTTGAGTTATTTCTATGGAGATTCAAATAACTCAAAATTAACTTTTCTTTTGAGATTGGAATGCATTTGAGCAAGTACAATAGTTGATTTCCAAATCTCAAGCAAGTATACCATAAAAAGATTTTATCAAACAATACTTTCCGTTTCCAGACGGTAGCACGGCCGGGGAAGACACAACACTTAAAAGCAAAGGAGAAAAGAAAGGCACGCGGAAAGGAGACAAAGATAAATCCAAGGAGAACGTGTCGAGTGGTGCCGAACTCAGCAGTTCCACCGGTGACTCTGAGTGCACGATGCGCACGCGCACTAGAACGGTGAAGAAACCCGCCACCAGGCTGGAGGACCTGCCAGTGGTGGAGCAGGTGAAGCAAGCGCAGCCAGTGAGGGCCTCGCCGGTCAAAACCATCGGGTGAGAACACTTTTCAATATTCTCACAGCTGAGACATTTTTTCTTTCGTTTTTTAATGAATAAAAAGATGCCAGCCTCCGTGGCGTAATGGTTGTGACTACTGCCCGTAGTCACCGACCTCAGTAGCTTGATCGATAGGGCGGCAGACTTGTAACCTGGAGGTCGGTGGTTCAAGTCCCGGTTTCAGCAAAAATTTAGTAAAGCGAGTTTGAGTAGTTGTGACATCACGAAAGTGATTAACACAAATATGACGAAAAAAAAAAAAAAAAAACATTTCAATATTCTCTTGCAGCTGATACATTTTTTCTTTCGTTTTATTAATAAAAAGTTACATTTGTGTTAAGATGACACTTTGTGTTAAGAGAACACTTTTCAAAAAATTTTACAGCTGAGACATTTTTTCTTTTCTTTTATTAATAAAAAGTTACATTTGTGTTAAGATGACACTTTGTGTTAAGGGAACACTTTTCAAAATTCTCTTACAGCTGAGACATTTTTTCTTTCTTTTTATGAATAAAAAGTTACATTTGTGTCAAGAGAATACTTTTCAATATTCTCTTACAGCTGAGACATTTTTTCTTTTTTTTATTAATAAAAAGTTACATTTGTGTTAAGATGACACTTTGTGTTAAGAGAACACTTTTCAAAATTCTCTTACAGCTGAGACATTTTTTCTTTCGTTTTATTAATAAAAAGTTACATTTGTGTTAACCCTTTGACGCCGAGCGTGTTGTTTTCGACACAGGTACTTTGACATTCAATAATTATTCACTAGAATACAGAATCATTATCGTTTCAGTGTGAAACAGTTCCTTGACTTCTTATCTTCAAATCTATCCAGCGCGATTTTTGAATTGTTTTGTTTACATTTCTAAATTTTCATTTGTTGCTGAGATTTCGAGAGTGCATCATCGCATGGAGTTTTGCCGACTTTGGCAAGTTATTTCTTGTGTTTCCTGGTCGATTATTTTACGATGAAAAAATGAAAAAATTAATAGAGGTAGCTAATATGCTTATTAACATATAGTTTTAAAGAAAATTGTAATAATTTTCTACATTCTTGTTCCTTTAAAGCCCGGTGTGTCGTTTTCGACACGGATTCATAACTTTTTACCGGTAAAAGCTAGAAAGCTGAAACCAACGCCAAAAGTCTTAGAAAACCATCAGGATGAAAGAAAAGTTGGTTGCGATTTTTTTCCCCCGGCCAAATTAATTCCGGCGTCAAAGGGTTAAGAGAACACTTTTCAATATTCTCTTACAGCTGAGACATTTTTTCTTTTTTTTTTATTAATAAAAAGTTACACATTTGTGTTAAGATGACACTTTGTGTTAAGAGAATACTTTTCAAAATTCTCTTACAGCTGAGACATTTTTTCTTTCGTTTTATTAATAAAAAGTTACATCTGTGTTAAGATGACACTTTGTGTTATTTATTTATTAAACTTTATTTTTATAATAAACATTTAACAATTCACATAATAAGTAGTTATAATATAGATAAGGGTATTTAAAGTAAGTATACTTTTACATTATTATGGACTGAGTAATTTACATATATTATGTGTGTTGTATTAAATTAATTAAAGATCAGGTATTCACACCCAATAAGCTTAGAGCTTGAGCTGCTTGAAAGAGTATAGTGATTTTTGAAATAAATAAATTGAAAATTAAAAAAGTGAAAATATATTCTTTTTTTTCCCCCCTTTTAGATAATAGGTAGTTTAATTTTATATCCCCTTATTTCTCATCTTATCAATCCATAGTGTTAAGAGAACACTTTTCAATATTCTCATTTTTCTTTATTTCCAGCGAAAAAATTAGAGAGAAGATCGATTTGTTTGAGAATGGAGGAACAGAACACAATGACTTGAGTTCTGAAGGGAGAGTAACAAGAACCAAAACCAGAAAAATGAATAAGAGTGCTGAAGACGAAAAGGTGAATATTTTTTCAATACATCCCCTCATCCTAAAAGTAATTCCAATCTACATGTAATTTCTACCTTTTTCAGTGAACTTATTTTTAAAAATATCTCTAAAAATAAAAGAAAACCCCACTGTAAGGTATTATATTTTCCTCACGATAAATTTCTAATATTCGAAATCTACCGTGTAAATTAAACTTGAAAAAAATCGGTTAAGACAAGTGATTTTATATAAAATCTCAAAATTATCACGCGTATACAATGTGAACCAATCATGAGGAAGTATTGTGTCCAGGCGCGGCCGGTGCTAAGAAGCTGCGGAACAGCAGCACCCCCCGACGAAAAATAAAAACAAAGGATTTTCTCAAGTCCTAATTCATACACAATGAAGATCATCCCACATTTCTAGAATAATTATTATTATTAAAATGTTTAACTAAATCAAACTTTTTGGATACTGAAAAAGTGACTATGAATCCCATTTTAGTCCGGCTTATGTGGTAGCACCCCTGAAATATTTTCCCACCGGCCGCGCCTGATTGTGTCCATAAGTGGCAGTGTATTAATTTATTGCTGTTAGCTTGAAAATCCATTTCAATCTTTTCACAAAGGTCAATGATTAATAGCACCCCAGGTCAATAATTAATACAATGTAAAATGCAAAAAAGATTGTGGAAAAATGCCAATAGTAGTCAGTACATACCTGAACCTGAGTTATACACTGGGGACCACAATTAGGGGAACGCTCAGATGATTTCAAATTTACTGTACCGTGTTCACTTTAGGAACCCCTATTTAACTTTATATTATTACATATACGATGGTCTATCAATGTATGCTACATTCATACAGATGTATCCCACTTAGGGACAAATTCTTACAAGTTTACTGAGAGTACCTCTAAAACCCATGATTTCATGGATACCTGACGAACATGGAAGTTTCATTATTCTTTTACCTAAGGTCAAGTGCTAACGTTTGGTGACTTCAATAAGTTTTTAATGGTCAAATAAAGTGATTTTCTTACAACATGTCCGATTTGAGTGAAGTAGAGGTTGCCCGGGCTGTTGCGTTGATTGAAGCCGGACAAACCTACAGAACAGTGGCAAATTCCCTTCGCGTGTCAAAATCAGTGATTCATCGAGTTTTTAAACGCTACAGGCAGACTGGTGAATACAGAAGGCGACGTGGACAGGGTCCCAAACGGATCACAAACCAAAGAGAAGACCGCTACATAACGCTCACCGCACTGAGAAACCGGTTTATGCCCGCGACTGCTGTCCGTGGGGAGCTGATACGAAGCCACAATGTGAATGTTTCTGTTAAAACAATAAGAAGAAGACTCAGAGAGCGTTCTCTGACGTCCCACAGAGCCAGGCGATCGCCTCTTTTCAATCACCAGCACAAAGTTGAAAGGGTCATGTACGCAAACAACTACCGAAGATGGTCAATGCGTATATGGGGAAGGGTATTGTTTACAGACGAGTGTAAATTGAGCTTGAAATCAGATGACAACCGTATCCGAGTACTTAGACGCCCAAATGAACGGTACTCACAGTGCAACATTGTTGGAAAAGTCCAATTTGGTGGCGGTTCCATCATGGTCTAGGGGGGTATAAGTTTGAACGACCGTACAACCCTGTATATCCTGGAGGAGGGGCGCTGACTGCTGAGCGGTACAGGAGAGAGGTTCTTGAAGGTATTGTCCTTCCTTTCAAGCCCTTCATTGGGGAGGAGATGATCCTGATGCACGACAATGCTCGTCCACACGTGGCAAACCAGGTGCAGCGCTTCTTTTAGGAGGTGAACTTGGAGGTCCTCCGGCACCCTGCTCGCTCTCCGGATATGAATCCCATAGAACATGTATGGGACTATATGAAAAGGGCCATCCGGAAGAGGAATCCACCCGCGGACACCATAGCGCAGCTCAAGAAGGCAGTTGTTGAAGAATGGGATCGGATGCCCCAAGAATTCGTCCAGAGGCTCATCCGAAGCATGCCGAGGCGATTGGACACCCTACTTGGTGTTAGGGGAGGCAATACAAGGTATTGAGCCCACGTATTCCAGAGATTTTTCAAAATCTCGAAATTTCAAATCTTTGTTTTTTGTCACTTTTTCGACATTGTTCGATTATTGTCAAAAAATAAAGTTTTCCCTTTGAAGTAGCCCCAAAAAACGACTTGTTTCATGTTCCCAACAAAAATACCTATCTTTCAGATCATGTTTCATCAACACAATTTATACAGTTCAAGGTGAAATACAGGGTTAAAAAAGCGTTCCCCTAATTGTGGTCCCCAGTGTACAATATTTTGTTATTCAGAATACCGAAATATATTTAAATTACAGACGAAGTCACAACAAGACTTATTCAAAGTTCCTTTGGCAGTCAAAAATGTGAAGGACACCAAAAGAACAGCTGCTAAAAAAGCAACAGACAAACCCAAGGATGTCCCAGTAGTAGATCCAAAACAGGCGGCATTAGATGAACGAAAGAGGTACGTACATCTACTGAATAAATAGAAATTGTATTCCATTTTCTTTTAGAATTTTTTTGTAATTCATTCAAGTCTCATATTTAGGTATTTTTGTCCTGTACATTTGAAGATAAAATAATTTTCAATTCAGACTTCTCCGTGGCAGAGTTCGCGCACTAGGCATTGAACACATGGTGACCTGGGTTCGGTCCTCAGCTTTGCAGGATTTTTTTACTCTGTATTTGGATGTCCGGGGTCTACTCATACCTCGTGAAGAAAAATGAGTAGCTGCAGTAATGTGAGCAGCGACCAGAGGCGGAATTATGGGCAAAAATAAGATCATCGACATTACGAGAACCAACTATCATATTCCAATATCAATCTCGTAATGCCGCCACTGGTTGTTGCCCACCCTTCAACTACTTCAATTGTCCTCACGAGAATTGGGTAGACCCCGACACCCAAAGTACAGAGCCGAAAAAAATTCGACCTCGCTAGGATACAAACCCGGGAAAACCTGAAATGGGAGCCGAGCATGTTAACGCGAGACCAAGCTGACTAGTAAGATACGGTAAAGTCCTATAATTTAGCGCTAACCACTAAAATTGTGATAAAAGAACATAAAAGCCGTATTTTTCTTTCTTGCCAAAATAACGAAACGGGAATAAAATGAACCAAACTGGAAGCAAGTCATTTTTCTTTTGTAAGAGGAAAATTTCCACTTCCAAAGTTAACCAAAGTGGAAGTAGAAAATTCTTGCTTCCAGTTCTTTTATAGGTCAAGTCCATTGTTTATCTTTAAAAGTAACCATTTTTCTTTCACGAATGACCTTGGAATAAAATGGAAATATTTGGAAAAAACCTAACCAGGAATTTTTTTTGGTTAGAAAGAAAAATACGACTAAAGAAAGACGTGTATTTATTATTTCCACTTCCAAAGTTAACCAAAGTGGAAGTAGAAAATTCTTGCTTCCAGTTCTTTTATAGGTTAAGTCCATTGTTTATCTTTAAAAGTAACCAAACGCATTTTTCTTTTACGAATGACCTTGGAATTAAATGGAAATATTTGGGAAAAACTTAACCTGGAAATGTTTTTTTTTTTTTTCTTCTTTTTTTATTATTATTTTCAAACGCATCATTTATGATGCAATTACATGAAAATTTACAAAGGGGAAAATAATATGTTTTTTGGTTAGAAAGAAAAATACGACTAAAGAAAGCCGCGTATTTATTATTTGCACTTCAGACTCAGAGAGGAGAGATCGCAGAAGGCAGCGGCGGCGCGCGACCAGGCGGAGAGAGAGAAGAGGGAGAACGCGCTCAAGCTGGAGAGGGAGAGGGAGGAGAAGCTGAGGGCGAAGCGGGCCAGGGACGAGAAGCTCAAGGAGGAGATGGAGAGGAAGCGGGCGCACACCCAGGCCAAGATAGAGCAGCAGAAGAGAGAGCAGGATGCTGCGCGCGCAGCCCGCCTGCAGGAGATCATGGAGGAGGAGAACCGGAAGGAGGCGCAGAGGTGAGTGCGCCGGGGACAGAGAGCGCTAGAGACTTAACTAGGAACAGATAGCTCAGGACAATTCACTAGTCAGAACTCAGAACACTTCACTGTCTGTGAAGTTCTGAACAGATAGTGCTCAGAACACTTAACTAGGAACAGATAGCTCAGGACAATTCACTAGTCAGAACTCAGAACACTTTACTGTCTGTGAAGTTCTGAACAGATAGTGCTCAGAACACTTAACTAGGAACATATAGCTCAGGACAATTCACTAGTCAGAACTCAGAACACTTCACTGTCTGTGAAGTTCTGAACAGATAGTGCTCAGAACACTTAACTAGAAACATATAGCTCAGGACAATTCACTAGTCAGAACTCAGAACACTTCACTAGCCACAGAACACCTCACTGTCTGTGAAGTTCTGAACAGATAGTGCTCAGAACACTTAACTAGAAACATATAGCTCAGGACAATTAACTAGTCAGAACTCAGAACACTTCACTAGCCACAGAACACTTCACTGTCTGTGAAGTTCTGAACAGATAGTGCTCAGAACACTTAACTAGGAACATATAGCTCAAGACAATTCACTAGTCAGAACTCAGAACACTTCACTAGCCACAGAACACTTCACTGTCTGTGAAGTTCTGAACAGATAGTGCTCAGAACACTTAACTAGGAACATATAGCTCAAGACAATTCACTAGTCAGAACTCAGAACACTTCACTAGCCACAGAACACTTCACTGTCTGTGAAGTTCTGAACAGATAGTGCTCAGAACACTTAACTAGGAACATATAGCTCAGGACAATTCACTAGTCACAAAGAGCTCAGAACACTTCACTAGGCACATAATGACACAATCCTCGCTACAATGGTGAAAATGTGTTCACAGTTTTTACAAATTAATATCGAATGTAAACAATAAAGATTTGAGGAAGCTGTATCCAGGAACCATATGTTAGATTTAATTTATTATGTCTTTGGGGGAATTGAACATGGATGATCAATTGATAATAAGAATAATAATACTTTATTGACAAGAATAATATATATTATTGCCTGAGGCAATCTCTGCCATCAAACCCAACCCAATTGAGTCTAACATAAGGTTATACAATTAAGAATTAATACTATTATTACTTCTATATGTGGTCAAAATAAACGACGAAAAATCCACACATTGGTTGGCATCCAAAGTCTTGAACCTATGCCGCTATGCTCTGGCCACATAATAGAGCACGATAAAAGCGCTATCCTCTCAGGTTCTACCCTAAATGTAATCATGCCCTGCTCTTTTTCCCCACCGACCTCAGTAGCTTGATTGTCAAGGCAGAAAGCTCGAAAACTGAAGGTCGATGGTATGAGTCTCAAGCATAGAATTTTTCTCAATGTGAGCTCTTGTGATTAATACAGATATATTTATCTTAAGAGGTTTTAATTGATTTTTTAACGCCACTTTCAATTACATGGTCATATCGTCTCTGTCAACACAAAGAAGCGTAAACAACATTTTCGAAATTTTACAGGAGAGCCAAAATGAGTTTTCTTGTGCATAGATTTTCTGTTCACGGTAGGAAAATCATCACTTCCCTGTACTCGTGAATGACCATACGAACTTTTTCTGTTGCCAAATTTGATTATTTAACTGTGACTATCGATTTACGCCTATTTGATTTGTCTGAAAAAGAGAAAATGAGGGATACGCCTGATTTCAATTTTTGTTGAATCTTATCTTTGGATTACGTCTATTTGTGAAAACAAAATATAGCACAAGTAGACTCAATCCAAGCAATAAAACCGATTTCAAAAATTTGTGGTTTACGCCTCTTTGTGTTATCAGAGGCGATATATTGACGAATCTTTTTCAATGTGATCTCTTATGATTAACACAGATATATTTATCTTAAGAGGTTTTAATTGATTTTTTGTGTGTTTAACGCCACTTTCAATTACATGGTCATATATTGACGATGGTTTACCCTTTATTCGCTGGAAACAAAACAGCTACTCCAATTACATTGTACAAATACAGTAAAAAATTAATTAAACCCCCTTTTTTTTAAAAGCTTTATTAGGTAGAATATATACAGTAGAATACAATGAAATATAAAGAAAAACAAAGAGATTAAAAAAATATACAAGAAAAAAAAAGATAATGAAGTTAATGTCCTACCTAAAGGGCGGGGTTATTGCCTGTGGCAATCTCTTCCACCCAACCCTTAAATAATTAAAACTCATTCATCGCCAGGAAAAAAGAGCAAGAGCTGCAGGAGCGCAAGGCTCAGCAGGCCAAGCTACAGGAGAAGCTGAAGGCCAGCAAGCCCGCCGCCCCCGGAAGGAGGCGGCGCCCGCCCCTGCCCCCGCCCCCCTGGAGGAGCAGAACTACTCCATCAGCGAGGACCCTGTGCCCTCCGACGAGGATGAGGAGAACCAACCCAAGCGGCCCATCCCGTCCTGGGCCCGAAGTGAGTAGAAAATAGAATAGAATAGAAATTACCTTGTTTATACTGCCGAGGTGAGGCTAAAAAGTCCCTTTATTCCAGCAGTCTAAACAAGGTCTTGTTTATTTTCAAATTTAAACAGACATTTTGTACATACATTTAATATTCTTAAAGTACTAGCCCAGTGCATACAAGAGTTGAATTGAAGAATGCAATATATTTTTATTTTTTTAAAGATGAGTGTTTCACAGCCTTTTTTATTTCGTAGCCATGAAACAGGAGCTACTGTAGACGCTTGTGGTCTGTGTTGTAGCCTGCCCATCCCGTAGTATGCCTCCCCTCTGATGGGCGAGAAGTGACACAATACTTCCTTTTTAGGTGGTGGGTCAACACGAGCGCACCGGAAGGCATCCCTTACAAACAACTGTAACCAAATTTTGAATAGCCAGCGTCGATGGCATGTTGAATACACCGGTTCCCTTCAGAACACCGAAGTTAAGCGACATCCAGCGAGGTTAAGACTTGGATGGGTGACCATTCAAATTCTAATTCTCGTGACGCTGGCTTTTCCCGGCCCCACTCAGGCTGGGTGAGGTCAATGTGAGTAGCAGGTTTGTGAGTTTCCTGCGAATGGAGGGTAAAACCCCCGTCGTGATATGACCATGGCAGTTGAAAGCGACGTTAAACCCCACTAAAAAAAAAAAAAAAAAATTGAATACAAATTTTTGTCGGCGCGGGAGTTAGAATTCGAGACCTTCCGCATGGCAAGCCAGTGCTTAACCACTGAGCTATTCGTGCGCTCATTAACTTATGCACCGTCGTGACCTGGGTTCGAATCCCGGCAGAGTCGGAATTATTCGACTCTTGACTTTGGATGTTCGGGGCTCACTCATACATCATGAGGAAAACGAGTAGCTGCTTTGATGTGAGTAACGACCAGTGGCGGAGTTATGGGTAAATGGTATACTCAAGGATTTAAAAGAAAAGGTAAAGTCCTGTAATTCTGTGCTACCCACTAAAATTGTGATATAATTACACAGATATTTATTTATTTATTATCTCATTGTCTAATGATTTGGGTAAAATTCGGTAGAAAGATTACTTTGCGTTAGTTTCTACCTCAACCTTGTCTGGCGGTTTGGCGTTTTTTATTGGATAATCCACTCCTTAATTGATTGATAAAATTGTCTGACCTGAGATCATTGTGTCTCCATTACAGCAAGACCAAGAAAGCTGGATTTTTTGTTGGAAAGTCTAAAGAGAACAGAGCTGTGGGTGAATTACGTGTGGCAGTGAACTTTCAGAATTGAGATTTGTTACGTTATAACTAAATTTAAGGTCGAATATTGCAAATAAAATTGAAACTGAAACGAACTTGTAAGTTGGATGGTGTGAGAATTATTTGTAGCTTTCTACTATTCAAACGACTCAAGCCCAATAAAGAAGTTATTTCTGTAAGAGTTCTTCCCTCGGAGGTTTGTTAATGTAAATTACTATTTATAACGTTATCATATTTGTGTTGATCACTTTCGTGATGTCACAACTACTCAAACTCGCTTTACTAAATTTACACTGAAACCCGGACTTGAACCACCGACCTCCAGGTTACAAATCCGCCGCCTTATCCATCAAGCTACTGAGTTCGGTTTTGAAAGAAAAAAAAATAATTTTGAGTGGGTAACAGACTTGTTTTCAAAGGATAAAGCCATAGTCAATCCTATTCAAGAGTTTGAAAGATTATATTCTTAAATCGTCCCTGACGGTCCCTATAGGACGGGACCGATGCGATGAGATGTTGAGTGATGACGTCAGTGGGTAACA